>VWPU01019228.1:0-21760 GCA_013398955.1 Callaeas wilsoni
AAAATATATATTAAAAAGTTATGTTTCTCTTGGATGTGGGGGAAGGGCTGTTCGGTCTCTTTGCGCTCCGCCGGCGCCGCGCGATGCGGGCTCCTCTGGTGACCCCTCGCGGCGCAGCGCGGCGGGCGGAGGGACTCCGCAGCTCCCGCGTGCTCCCGGGAAGGTGCGCAGCAGCCGGCAGCGAAAAGAAGGCTCCTTCGTGCCTTGCGGGAGCGTCTCCCCGTCCGTTAAGGAAGGGGCTTGCTGCTGCGCCCTTCGGAGAGCACTCGCATGGGGAGAGCCCATTGTCTGTGTAAACGCGAGCTCTGCTCTTGGTACCGGGAAAATAAACAACACTTGAATACTTTGAGAGGAGCCAACCAGCTCAACAGACTGAGAGACAAAGATTTCCTCAGAGGAGAGTGGTGGAGCCTCAGGATCCTTTGTACCATATGCTAACGCTAAAAACAATAAATTAGATACCCCTCTTTTAACCATTTCACTCAGCATTACTTTACATGTCTTGTAGAAAAACAGTTTAAATTTTTGGTTGATAGAGATTGCTGTGTGTTGTTTCTTTTGTCATGTGAGATTTTGCTTTTGTTAGTTTGGGTAGTTTGGGGTTCTTCTAATTCATTAGTGACAGAGACTGAAGAAGACAATCCATCATACAACATTCATAATAAACTAGTGGTTGGAGAACAGAATTTTTAGTGTATTTCAAAAGTGCTTAAAAAACTATAAGAAAAGGAGGCTCAAGGGGACCTTATCACTCTCTACAACTACATGAAAAGAGGTTGTAGACAGCTGGATGTCAGCCCCTTTTCCCAGGTAGCAATTTACAGAACAAGAGGAAATGGCCTCAAGTTGTGCCAGGGAAGGTTTGGAATGGATATTATAAAAAGAATTCTTCACTGAAATGGTTGTCATGCACTGGAACCGGTTGCCCAGAGAAGTGATGGAGTCACCACCTATAGAAGTGTTCAAAAAACATATGGACATGATTTGTGGGGACGTGGCTTAGCGGTCATTACAGTGGTGCTGGTTCAAGAGCTGGCATTGATTATCTTAGAGGTGTTTTCCAACCTTAACCATTATATGATTCCATGAATGAAACAACTCTACTAGGTAAGTTTCCAGTAAGTAATCTCTGTGATCTACATTCATTGGTCTCTTAGTACCCTGAGAGCACACTTACATATATAATTTCATACTTTCACAGAATCACAGAATATGTTGAATTAGAAGGATCATCAAGTCTCACTCCTGGCCCTGCAAAGGACACCTGAATAATCACACTATGTACATGAGAGTATTGTCCAAATGCTTCATGAACTCTGTCAGGCTTGGTGCTGTGACCACTTCCCTGGGGAGTCTGTTCCAGTGCCCATCAACCCTCTGGGTGAAGAACCTTTTCCTGGTATTCAACATAAACCTCCCCTTACTCAGCTTCATTCTGTTTCTTCAAGTCCTGTCACTGGTCATAACAGTGAAGGGATTTGTTTCTCCTCTGTTTCCCCCTGTGAGGATGTTGAAGACCTCAGTGAGGTCTCCCCTCAGTCTCCTCCAGGCTGAACAGACCAAGTGACCTCAGTCACTCCTCGTAAGTCTTCCCCTCCAGACCCTTCACCATCCTAGCGACCCTGATTTGGATGCTCTCCGATAGCTTAATGTCTTTTCTGTATTGTGGCATCCAGAATTGCTCCTAGCACTCGAGGTGAGGCTGCTCCAGTGCAGAGCAGAGAGGGACAATCCCCTCCCTGGCCCAGATGGTGATGCTGTGCCTGATGCCCCCCAGGACACAGTTGGCCCTGCTGCCAGGGCACTGCTGGCTCATGATCAACTTGCCCTCAACAAAGACACTCAGGTCCCTTTCCTGCAGCCCTGCAGAAAACTTCAATAAGACTTCAAGTAGATGCTTAAAGATAACAAAGAAGTCAAGTTTGCATCAGAACATAAACAAATCTTGGCATGATTTAAAAATTTTTATTCCAATAGTAATCAGTTCAAATAGCAGCAAAAACTCCTATGTAGTCAATGAAACTTCTTAGCACACCACACCAAGCTGATACATCAATATCTTACCAGCACCTCTAAAAAGATGAAGGACAATTGTATAACTGTGGTAGAATACTACCTTTTACTGGGAAAACTGGCATTTGCAGTAACATGCAGTAACTGCAGGAATTTGCTCTTATAAACTGCACACAAGCAATCTGGTAGCAAATAAGAGTTCTGCAGATTGTGCCCACTAATAATTGCACTGGCAATTACTATATTTCATAAGTGATTTCAGAAAAAATATCTTTTCTCCAGTAAATAAGGATTAGCTTTTAAAACTACCTAATCGATTGAACTTTTTTACTGGCTTTCAGTACAACTACTCTCGCAAATCACTAGAACATACTGGAAGAGTCCGTTGAGGAAATTCTCAGCCTTTCTCTTCCTTTGCTGCATTCTTCTCATCCTAAAAGTGTCCAGAAATATGCAACTATGTTCTCATTTTATTTGGTTTTGGCCTGTAAAGTTGCTGAAAACAGGGTCCTGCTTGGTTCTGGCAGTTCAACAGGCACAATTTGGGAAAATTACAGATACCACTCCTCGTCAGTAAAGTACAGACCTGGTCCATGAAAAGGATCTCACAGGGCTTGTTGCTTTAGCAAGGTACATGTTTTCATCTTCCAGCCTAATTTTTTTTCCTTCCAATGTACCTATCGCATAAGGCAAGGTCTATAACACTAAAAGGGGAGGGAAAGAGACATTTTTGAGTTTGCCATGAGAAAAATTAGCTGGTCACATCAGGATTTGAAAAAGAAAGAAGCAACATGCATTGCAAGTTGTGAGTTGAAAATATACTATAAATAACTCTAGGTAGGGCAGAAGTTACTCCTTTAGTTATGATATTTTGGTGTGTGAATGGCAAATGAATAACCATAATAGCAGAACCAGTGTGGGCTCTGTGCATCTCTGCTATCTATCACTGAAAGATCAGGAAGATCTGCCACAAATTTCTCTATCCAAGTACCACTGATTAGTTCAGAGATATTTTGAAGCAGACCAGACTGCCGAAAACACTCCAAGGATCTATTCTGTGTGGTTATGCTCCTATATGTTGAGTAATTCACTGAAATAAAATTTTTGAGGTATCTAGTCAGCCATCAGATAGTCATCCAGCACAATAAATGCAATGCTTCTGTCAACTATTTTCTCATGTGGTTTTAGTGGTTAGAAGATGCATCTAGAGTTGAAAAGTTAGAGTAGCAGTTACCTGCTGTAACAAGTCACAGGTGTAAGATAAAGTGTATCATCTCTTTGTTGCACAAGACACATTTTAAAAGTTTTTAGCACCTAGTATTTTAAGTAGATTACACTTTTTGGTTAAACAACAGGACTTCCCCCTATATCGCTTCCTTCATCAAAAGTGCCTTTAGAATTTTTTTTTGTTTAAATTTCCTAGAAGGCCTTACTTTGTGAACAAAGAAGCATACAAGTCCAGAGTATTTATCTGGTTTGAGAGTTCTGCTGGGGCCTTACCTGCATGGCCATAACCTGTTTATTTGCAAACCTGATTATTTGCATTCTGGAGAAATGCATTACTGATTGCAGGAAAGACCCTTGTGTCTGTGAGCTCCAGCTTATAGTGAAAGGTTTTCCCTGTTCCAACTCTTCTTTCACATTGTATCGGTTTGGACTCAAGACACAGCTGCATCCCTATTCAGGTACCTGGATTCATAGGTAGGAGCATGACATGTGCCATGGTTCAGTTAATTTCTCAGCAACCTGGTGGCACTGCAAACTGAGAGTTGTAACCCAAGTTTGTCAGGCCTGTGCCCACTTTTAGTCCATTGTCTGAAAGGAGGACAACAAAACGAGGGTAGAGAATAATAAATTTCTTCATGTAATACTTATCTGTAATCCATGAATCTAAATCTGTAAAAGATTTAACTTGCCAGATTCAGGATTTATGGGAGCATTGTGCCCTCCCCTCTTCTCCAAACAAACACATTCCAGGCAGATTTCTGCTGAAGAAGAGATGTAGTTCATGTTTGAGCTGAGGTGGAGTCTGAATGAACATGTGTTTTAGGTAAGCAGCTTTTGAACAGATCCCTCTATCCCTCTTGACTTCTTTCTTTTGCAGCTGTTTCTTAGTGAACATCTCCCTATGAGCAGATGGTCTGGTCAGTGGTGGCAGTGCATCCTGACAGGCAACCCTCTTCCTGACAGAAGTACTTGTCAGGATTTTCTAATCGCGGAAGCTTACTTTCTGAATCTTTGCAACTGGAAACTTGTTGCAATGATCCTAAGATGGCTAAATGCTGATCATGACACATTGAATCCAAGAGTCAGAATATTCAGTTACAAATTACATATTGTTAAGGGTTCTTTTTTTCCTCACTGGACGCATTGTAAGTCACCTGGTTGTGGAAAAAATGCTGGACACTCTCTCCTCTGACATATTATGTTCTATTAAGGCAACCCAGCAACAAAAATACTGTACACAATTGTATTTTCAATGCATTATTGTAACCAGTTGGCAGGCAATTTTTAAGATGAAAGAGGAGAAGGGTTAATTCATAGCAGTATGACTTGCTGCCATTTTCACAAAAACACACAGATCCTGAGTTGGTGTGCATTATTTTTTCCATCCATGTATTTAGCTACACAGACAACCCAGTATATGAACCAGCCTTCCTGAAGAGGGCTTGTTTCTCTCTGGGGTTTCCTCTGTGCTGATTGTGCTCTTTTTGGAAATCCTCCAATAGGCCACTCTCAGCTCAGAAATCAATTTGCTGCAGCTGCTGTAGTAAATTGAAACTCTTGTAGCTGTAAGTGGGTTCATCTGTGGGAATTCTTGTTTCTTGTGGTAAGGTTAGTCTTGTTGGAGGAAGCATTGTGGAGTTAAGGTGGAAGGCAGAAAGTTTTATGGCAGCACAGTTATTGTTCAACACACAGCACAAATCTACTGAGTATTGGGCTTATATGCTTCAAATTTGACAGACTGCTGTTTTTAATACCTGTGGGTGTGTGTGCCTGTTCAGCCTTTAAATCTTCTTTCCTCTAGGCACAACTGAATACTGAAAACACACATATAAGAATGCATGCTGAAGCAATATTTTTTTTGTTCAGCTGTTTGGATCTCTCTTCTAAATATCTTGGTACTTCCTCAGAAAGAGAAGTGATAAAGATATTGGAAATAACGGGATGGTTTTGTTGTGGGAGGTGCTTGCTTTTGTTCAAAGTCTGATTCCTCTTTTCTATATCCACATATACTTTTTTAATTTTCTGAACTGTAAGAATGATAATGTTTTGAAACTGCTTGGGATATAAAATAACCCGGATACAGAAGCCATTAGTGAATAATGTTCTGTGTGTGACTAGCCCTGCTGATGAATTGCTAAAGGAAACGCTGTGCCTCATAGAAGTAGTTCTTAGGCTAAAACGAGCACAGGGCATTCAATCTTTAAATTTACATTAGTTCTCTCACTTTTAAGGAGCCACAAGTACTGTCTCAGCTCATTGAGATGTGAGCTGAACCAAGTATTAGTAAACTGGTATGCGGGTAATTTGCATAGTTGGGGGCCTAAATTTTTCTTTTTATTTTCGTTTTTTTACTGTCCGTTTCTTAATATTAACTGCATCAAGTTTCAGAATCATTTGTGGGGAAAAAATTCAAGTAAGGAATCTGGAAGCTCTATTTTGTCTGAAATGGTCTGTATTGCTCTAAAGGTCTGACAAGTTATTGCACCCCATAAACACTTTGGAAATGCCTGCAATATTAACTTACCATAGAGCACAGTTTATAGAGACTGTTTAAAAATAAAATAATGAGAAATTGAATGGAAAACCTCCTAATTTGTTAAGACTAAGCCAAGGATAAAGAGAAAGCTATGGCATTAAATCAGGTTTTGTCCTTGATTGAAATGTGACATAGAAACTATACTTAGGACATGAATAAATCCTGGGCAAGGCATTTAGAATTGAATGAGCCAATTCAAAAGTATCTCTGGCTTTGTGCATATAGGTTAAAATATTAAATATTAGAAGTAATTAAGTAGGCAGTATAAGTTTATGCAAAGCTGAAAGCTAGAGAAAAATGGGTTCTCCAGGGAAACGGAGTAGAGATATGGTTTGCAGCCTGGAAGGCAGTGTGTTAAATTGGCAAGCTGTCAAACTCCGAGGCAGTAGAAAACAAGTGAGTAAAAGGGTTTATAGCAGTAATGTTGTGTGGAAAAGAATGTTGCAATACAGTGCAAACTGCCGATGGAGAGAAGAATTCACCAAGGACCAAAATGCATGTCTGACCTTGAAGTAAGAAATCAGCTTCTTTGGGTGTTTTTTGACAAAAATAAATGCATTTGATGGTAGGATCTGTATAGTGAAATCCACTGAATTTTACCTTAGTGACTAAATTTAAGAGTATGGGCCTTGGTCAGATACTTTCCCCACTGCTGTGTCCATACCCCCATGACAAGCAAGGAATCAGTGACCTTGTTTTCAGAAGGCAATTCTACCGTCAGAAAATCTGCTTCCATTCCAAGTGACATCTCCTTCCACTCTGGCAGATTATTCCCTGCACCCTTGAGTTTGGACACAGCAATTGTGATGATGGCTCAGCCAGATGCTGCCAAAGTGTCTGGCCTTCCTCTCTCTGCATCCTGGCAGCAGGCAGCTATCACTGACCTTTCCATTTGTTTGACACTCGTAAGATTTCTTGGATCCTCAGTTGTACACCTCTTGTTCCAGGCATGCTGTTCAGTGTATTTTCAATCCTGAATTACGCAGAGGTCTGTAAAGCTGCATTTCTCACACAGCTGTGAGCTGGGGCTGTCGAGGGCGTGTCGGGGTGTGGACACCCTGCCTGTCAGACAGGCAGCTCAGACAAGGAGCTGGACACTGAAGCAGCTCAGCAGGCTGTACTGGCTACCTGGGGAGCAGGGCAGCCCTGCAATTGGGGAAAACCAGGCAGGCAGCACTGGTCATCTCTGCTGGCTCCCACTGAACATTCTTGTGGGATCAGTTCACTCTGGAGAGATGACCCTGTCTTCTAATGAAAAAGATCCTCCCCACTTTCTCCCCTGCAAATGTTTTAACATGTTATGACTGGGGGCTGAATGCTTGCTGAAAACAAAACTTCTTTTTGTTGTTGTTTTCTTAATCCATTTTGACTTCATTATTCAGCATGGTGATGTGGACCATAAATGTGAGATACAGAGTCAGCTCACCAAAACCAAAATCATAGGTATTTCTGTGAATTATCAGGAGTTGCTTAGAGTTCAAAATCAGTTTCAAACCTAGTAATTAAGTAAACTGCTGCTGCATGCTTATGAAGTGTTAAAGAATAAGCTGTTACTGATGATTTCAGCAGAATCAGTTGGAGAAAGCTGTTGATCAATAAGATGATGAGAAAGACATCCATTATAAAGTTCTGCAAACTAAAAAGAGCTAAATTGTGTCACTAGTAGCACAGTGGTATACTCAATTTGATTGACAGGTACTAAAGTCCAGGAGGCTTTCCCTGCCTGGTCTCTATTGGAAGATGTGCTTCCAGCTATACCTTTAAAACTTGATAGCAGTGAGAGACATGTCTTGAGGATTCATTCTAATGAATCTGAATAACATCCTCCTCAAAAAAATGTTCAATGGCTTAGGATTTCGTAATTTTTTTCCTTTCATACGTGGCATTCAGAGAGGATGTCAAGATGCCTTTTAAGTTGCTCTTTGTAACATCAGCAGTGCTGTTAGAGAAGTCCTCCTTTTACAGTATAATTATGAGTTTCTTCCCAAGTTTCTTTTCTGACACAAAGTTAGCTCCTGCTGATCCATCCTGGTTACATCTGTATATACCAACATCATATTTCGTTATCTGACACAGTTCAAGTTTATGGAGCCATCTACATCCACAGCTTGCTTCTACGCCAGTTTCCATTAATGCAGCATGTTGACAGTATGCAAGTTTCACAAGCACATCTAAGCTTCAAAATAATTCAGTATATTTTCGCAGCTCCCTCTGACATATTTTTAAGTGCACCATATTTACACCGCAATATTCTCTGCAGACTAGCTTACCACATTGAGCTATCTCAGCCAGTGTCATACCAGTTGCAGGAAAGCTGCATCAGCACCTACATCAGAGTCATGCTTTGCATTAGGGCCAGGGACCTCAAAAAGTGGCCATTATGCATTTAAATAAACAGATTTCAAAATGAATGAGTAAAGACTGATGAATTCAGGTAGACTCTGAAACATGAGGCTCTCAGAGGCAGGATGCAGGTGTCTGGGTGCTGTTAAGCAACAGTGCTGGGCTGCTTTAAGAAGTGGGAAGCTGAGAACTTCTGGGGAGTTGGTGGCTGTCAATAAACCATCATCCAGTTCCTGGATGAGCAGATCCTACTCATGAGGAACATGGCAGGAGCTGAGAGCTGCCTAGCACAGAGACACTGCCTTAATTATCAACATGCTCCTTCTGACAAAAAAGCCATAGCTGTTTTTTATTTAAAGAAAAAAAAAAAAGGAGAAGTATTTCCTTACTCTCTGTAAAGAGCTGAATAATTTTGAGACATTTTGCACATCATTTCTTGCATGTGGTAATGTTAGGACACAAAATGAGTTACTACCTATTCCAGAAAAAGAAAGTGAAAAAAGTTCTCAGTAAATCAACATGATGCTCATAAACAAGGATTTTGTTCTGTTTTAATTATGCTGGCAGAACATGCCCAAAACCTAGATATTTTCTTTTTTTTTTCAGCAAGTAGAAGCAGACAGCTTTGCCTTTTAACCTGGTTCTGTCTTCTAAGTTCTCCTTTTCTGGAGTTTCAAATGAAATGAAAAGAAATAAAAAAAAGTTACAACTATACAAGTTGGTTTTATAAGGTAAATGACCATAACTACTATACAATATAATTGCAGGGTTGGGGTCCATTTTACTAACACTTCTTTTCTTCCAGAAAGCATAAACACACCAAAGAAGTCAATAAGATCTATTATTAAAGTACTTCTTAAATGATGTAACATAAATTTGCTTTCCACTTTGTGTAACCTCTCTATCTACAGCTAGAATGTTCAGAGAAGAATTTACATTTAAAAAAAAAGTGAGGTCTTCAGCAAACATCTATTCCCTTGATGAAAATATTGGCATCAAACCAGGGAACATAAATGTGATTACTGTTGTGTTGTATAATTCCTTAAAATTTATTAAATGCCTAAGTATTTCTTCAAAGCTTAATTTGATGCTTTTTATGGAAGTAGAAATAACTGAAAAACCAGGAAGAAAAGTGCTTATCTTCAGTTTTGGAGGGTTGAGCTTTGATTTTATCTTTCTATTCTTTTTATTTAAAAAGCACCAAAAATCCCTAAACAAAATAATTTAATTATGTTATTGTGAAATGAACTATGTTTTTGTCTGAAATGCACCCTGGCAAAACTTACTGCTAATACAAGCTACAAATACAAACCCCACACATTTCTCCTAAGACATCATAACATTGCACACCTGAAATAAAATTTTCAAAAAACCCCATGTTTTTTGGTGGCATTCCCTTGGGAGATTGCTGTTAAGATGCATTATTGCAGGCATCAAGCTTGTGACCTAGACAGACAAATGGCAGACAAGGAAGATAACTTTTTAGAAAGAATTCATTGCTGTAAGTGTACCAGCAAATGCTTGCTAAGAAATCACAACTAGGACATTTTACTGCACAGGCTTAGGGAGTGGTGTGTACAGCACTGACATGGCAGAAAATTCCTTGCTCTGTCAGGGCAATAGTCTCCACATGCAAACCTCAGGAGAAATATTTGGAAAAGTTCATCCAAGTTCAGCAGAGTTTAGAACCACTATGGAGGTGTTCAGTGGAACTAGAAAGACAAACTGAAATCACTTGAACTTAATCAGAGATCAGATGGGAGCTCCTGAACAGAGCTGTGGTAGAAGGCTTTTAAAGTAAAGGCATCACTGCAGACTCCTAGTTTTCAATGTCAATCTCAACAGTGGACCTGAAAAATCTGAAAAGAGTTAAAGAATTTGTACTAAGGATAATATATCAAATTTCCCTTCTCTAATTTTGAGCTCCATGCTCAAAAATCTAGAATTTTTGAGTGACTGAACCTGAATCATCTTCAAGAAATGCTAATTTGATTCTGTGAAGCACATTGAAGCCTCAGGACATGTTTTTGTTGTCAAAAATGGAGATGGGCCAAGCCCAGCCTCCTGTGCTCAGGAAAGCCCCATGTTCAGGAGAGCTTGTTATGCTTTTGCATAATAAGAAATTGCTGAATTTGCTTCAGGTTACTCTCTGGAAGCCATAGTTAAGCAAACTATGAGTTTTTAAATACTGAAGTTTAAACATTAAACCATTTAACACTGGTCCTGTTTCGTTTTTGTAGAACCTCACCAAACTCGCTGTTATGAGAAGTAACTTCTGGTTTTACAGCAGCAGCCCAATTCTCCAAGCATCCTAGACTTCAGCTTTGCAATATCTAAATTCTCTAAGAGTTCTCACTGGTGTCTTCCTTCCCTATTCTAAACTGAATCCTTATGTCTTTGGTGCTGACATAGTCCGTGTTATCAACTAGTTCAAAAATAGCCTCCTCAGTTAAAATTAATGAAAAATATAAGTATGATGGCATTTTAAAGGAAAGAAAGCTATAATGAGTGCTCACATATCTGCCCTCTGGCCTGCTCAGCATCACTGCTTTTTCTCTGCCTGCACAAGAAGTTCTTGTTACCTCTGATACCTACTGTTATCTTGCATCATTTTAGTCCCTGGATGATTTATTAAATTTTCAGCCTTGTTTTCAGTACTTATTTTTCACATTCTGCATACTTCTTTCTTTTATTTAAGGCACTAAAAATGTAAAATTAAGTCAGGTTGGTTCAGTTGTTGCACTTATCAATGGGTGCACTGTAAATGCACACAACGGGAATTTCTTTCTCTTAGCACTGGCACTGTTTCTTTGAGAAACCACTTCTTTGCTTCCTTTAAAACCCAAGGGATTTTTGCATGGCGGTGTTCTACACTTATTCATGCCAGCCCATTCTGTAATGTATCATTCTGCTGAAAACCGGTGTCAGTGGTGAGCTCTCTTCTAAGGATATGCCCCCATGCTAGTGTCAGCTTCATTGAAAATGAGGCATTGAAAAGGAGACTCTTTTCTTGTGTAGGATCTGTCAGCTACTGTTTAAGCATAAAGCAGCATGCTGAGCACTCTTCAATGTGAAAAGGCTTTCACATACGACTCTGAAAACAGAAGAGATGAATCACTGAGTGTATCGGAGGTGAAGATAAGACTTTTTTCCCATGTCCCAGGTTTAAAAGAGTGAAGCTAAATAAATGGAAGAGAACGGCAAATTTTAGATCTTCAATAAAATCTGTAATTTCCTGCCTGACACTGCAAGAGACAGGTAAAGGGTATTTTGACTCCCCTCTGCTCAGGAAATCACGCTTTAGGAAAAGGCAAAAGTATGAGAAGAGTTGAGGTCTGTACCTTTACATCAGAATAGAGAGGTCGAGCTGTAGAAAATATTCTTCTCCGGCAAAAAAAATCTGCAGTCTTATGCTGCTTGGGAAATGCTATTTTCAGGGTAGCAGCAGAGATTCTGATGTGTGCTTGACAGAGAAAAATACTTACAAGCTGTATTTGCCAAATATGACTCTTTTAGCATATTAATCACCTTTTGTACCATGGCAGAAGAGAAATGCTGCAAATGACAGTGCATGGTTTATTGGACATGCTCTTATATTGCACTAGCTGCTGAATAGCTGAAATCTGTTTAAAATATTATTGAGAGAAAATAATTACTTGAAAATGATTACTTGAATAAAAGGAGCCAGATAAAAAGAAATGCCGATTCCTTGCTTTCTCATTTACAATTACTGGTGAAATAAAGACAAATATAGCTAATAATAGACTTGAACCACTAATTTAATATAAAAATACCTTTAGGTAATGATATCAAATGTTGTTTACTGTCCATGTCCCAGGAATAGGGAGGAATGGAGCTGTCTCCCCTCCTCAAATGTTTTCATATTGTGCTGCACAGCTATGCCTTCAGGTCTATCTCCAGCCTTTCAAAATTTGGTTTAGTTGGTTGTTGGCTTCTTCTTTCCCTCTCTCCTGCTTTATAAAAGATTATATTGAGAAAAATGATAGAGGGTAAGTTTTGATAGCCACTGCAGTCAGTCTTACCAGTTCAGCCAAAATGAGCAGTGCATGCCCTCCTGCAAAACTCGTTGTGGCTGTTTTCTTCGGGTGATATGATGGTATCTCTCCATATCAATCCTGCTTGTCCCAGCAAGCAGGAAAGAACTATACATAATGGAAGTGTTAGAATATTCTATTTGAGGAATTCCTAGGCCCTTGGTGTGCTAATTAAGAATAATTGACAATTTATTCTCCTTGCCCCAGAGGAACTTTCACGTCTTTGTCCACAGAGCACTCAGCAGATCTTCACAGCCCCTTCTTCTATGGCCGCCACATACAGTCTAGCAGCTTGGAAGCACAAGGCATATAAAGTTGTTCCCTAATATAAATGAAATGCAAATTCATCAGGATCAGCCTGCTGTCATCAACCTTGCATTTTCCAGCCTGGAAGGATGGGTTCCCATGTGAGACAGGACCCTGACTAACTAGTCAACCTTTAAAATCCAAAGCCTTTTTTACTTTAGCCAGATTTTCCATAGACGTGGTTCTTGAAGACAACCATAGTCAAGATAATACAAAAGAAAGTAAGACACTTATGCTTATTTTATCATTAGAGAAACTCATCCATGTTTGTCTTACAATCATCTGCAATTTCAGAAGCTTACCCATGAGAAGATTTCTCTTAGAAACTTGTGGCATGAGACCGTAAATCTGTAAATTTTCTGCACTCTTACCTCAAGGCCACAATCTAAATTCATAAACAGTTCTGAGTCCTGGACATTTTCTGCAATGTGTTACATGCTGCTGCTCATCAGTGTTGTAAATGCCAGTACCACAATAAGCAAGCTCTTCCTTTGCAATGTTGCATAAAATACAAGTAGTTCTGTAAGCAGTGGGATTTTGCAAAGCAAATTTGCCAGACTTCACACTCGATGCCATTGCCCTGAGAATGTTAAGCTGGTAAATGCATATGAGTCACAAATTTAATTTCATAGTTTCTAGCTTCACAATAGCCACTTTTAAATTTTAAGTGTAAAAATACCTTAAACTGGGTAACTATATTCTGAGCTACATTTAAACGTATTTAGGCATAAGAAAATTATTAACGTTCTTATTTTAAAAAAAAAAGTTAAAATGGATGTAATTTCAAGCACTTTATTTCCATAATCACAACAAGCTTAATTCCCACACTGGTGATTTGGGGACAGTGCTTTTAAATGTAAACCTGTACTTTTACTTTGTAGGATCTCTTAAAATATAGCCATTCTAAAGCAAAATATTGTGGTGTCCTCTTAATTTTATGCACAAAGTTAACCTTTTATAATTTTTGTTTTGAGACTTCTAGTTTAATTTTCCTAGTTCTATTAGGATAGATTCCATGCTAAAAAGAATATATTCTGCTGAATTTGGGCCACCATGTACTGGGTAACTGAGTAGAGAAAATATGCCATAAACTGCTCATTGAATAAGTGAAATGATAGAATGGAAATGTGGGATGATTCTTTCTTCAGATGTGGGGTTCCCTTCAGACAAGTGAAGGTTTCCAACATTACTAATCAAATCTCCTATTCGTATTATAAGTAAACAATGCTAGTAAAAATTATGATGTATATATTTTATAAGATGTATTTTTAAAACGGAGCAACTGTTATCTTGTAGAAGTTTGTTGAATGGATTTTGTGGTTGATATTTCATGCACATATTTTTACTCACAGAAAGATCATGTATTTAAAATCTAAAAAGTGTTTTCTTTAAATTGCTCTAACTTCTTTTTTTTTTTTTTTTGAGTTTTTGAATGCAATCATAGAAAGATAAAACAAAAAATCCAACTTCTTCCTTGGGAAATCCCTTATGCCTCTTAGAAAATTTGTTTGCTTGTTTGTTTTTTTGTGTTTCCCCTCGAAATTCTAGATTCCATGAACAAAATACTTTATACAAATTAGTTGTTACTTTTGACAAAGATACAATTATTTTGGAAAAACTTCTGCTATCAAGAGCTATCTACTCTTCGCACAATGTATTGCAGCTACATAGGGCATAAATGAGCAGGTAAAAGATAATTTTTTCAAAACTGTGATAGAATTTTCAGCAAATAAATCAGAAAGCAAGTAGACAAGCAGTTTCTTTTAAAGCATTTTTCTAATAAAAGGTATAAAATAAAACAGTGTAATAACAACTTGGTCCTGAAACCATTATGTGATGATTTGAATTATAATGAAATATAATGCCAGAAACCATCTGACTGCAACCACGGTGTTGTTTCACAAGGTGGCACAACTACTCTTCATATTATGCATGTATATTTTCCCCAACCAACATCTCATCAAGCTCCCAGTGTTACTGTTAAAGAACCTACCTGTATTCAAATCAAGAAAGCACAAGAAAGGTCTCAGGCATAAACAAGATTACAGGCCCATTCCAAGGCTTGTTGAAATCAATAATAAGCTTTTCAATGTCTTTGAATAGGAATTTAATAGTCTATCCATGGTATGTTTAAACTTTCCTGCCAAGATTTCTAATACTGTGTGTGATTAGCTACAGCAGAAAACATATTAAACTTCTCAGGAAAAATAAGCTCATAATGCTTAGCTCTTGTCTGGCTTTTTAGAAATCTTAGTATGATTACTAATACACTCATCTAGTAACAAAGACAAGAAGCTGACACGTCCATAAGCCTGCAAAATTCAATGGGACAGTTTCTAAGTAAATTCAGAATACTGACAGACTGAAAGAGTGGATTCTAATTGAAATTCTTAATATTTTGCTCTCTTAATGTTACAGTACAATTCTTATATTCTTAATTCAAACTTTGGAAATTTGTCTCTAGGATCAAGAGGGGACAAGTGACAATATACAAAAGAAATTTTTTTCTGGCTTTACATAACAATTGCAAAATAATGTTATTGCAATGTTTAATGAAGAGGGTGAGTCTTGTAAGTATCATTATTTCTCCTTCATCCAGTCATTTCAAGTTGTAGACTAGAAATATATTCCATTAGGTGACTTTGATGTCAAATCTTAGTAAAAGTAATATTTGAGTAAAATTCCAAAAAAACTTGGAAAAAAGTTTGTTATCAACTTGTTTACAACCTCTTCAACCGTTCTTAAAAAAGGATTACATAAATGCATGAAACCAACATGCCTAGGATCAGACTTCTGACCATACAGCTCTCTCCTTCTAATTTTTCCTTTTAAGATGTCACATGGTTCATTGACATTAGATGTTGAAAGACGGGATGGGTATGTGTTTATTGTCACTTTTGCTTTGGTTGGTTTATAATGAAAGATAACTATTCAGTTCCTCCTCTGGGAGCAATAGCTGTTCGCCTCTGTAGACATCCTGCTATTTCCTTTCTAGAATTTTCTTCTGAGTGGATTTTTTTTTAACTTGGTTTAGATTTTTATTTACTTTGCCAGATTTTTCTTTTCAAATTGTTTAAGCAGCCTTAAAGCAGTGACCTCTACCTTCCCCAGACCACACAACAAAGTATGTCACACATTTTCCTGGCATGCATTGCTGCAGTCTTCAGATTAACCAGTAAGGTATTTGTGTACAAAGGATACTGCTGTTGCTACTAGAAATTGATCTTCTATTTTACCTTCTTCTGTTTCCAAGGTGGGAAAAAACCAAACCCCTTGTAGCCAGGTTAATCAAATGGTGCTACTATCTTTGGTAGTGAAAAAATTAGTAAAAGCTATTACAACTAAAACTTTTTCATTCTTATGAACATATTTTACAATTTTTAAAGAAAACACCATACAGTTTATTTTCCTGCTGCAGATATTGAAGGGAAGGTATGTTAAGCAAGAAAGGTTTTTACTTTCAATCTTGATCTTCCTCCATACAGGCTGTTCTCAGAGTGCATTGAGAATGTGTCGGCTGAGGTCTTTAAGAGAGAAATTTTCTGTTGTGCTCCTTACAGCTGTAGTTACCTCTTTACCAGGATTGATGTACGGTGGATTTCTCTCTATCCTAAGCACATGTGGAGACACAACACTTTGCTGACTTTCTTTCAAATGGCAGAAATTACTTATTTTAATCCTTATATCTGTCATTAGAGTAGTAGGCAATAATGTGTGACATAAGTGTTAAGACAAATCTGTTTAAAACACTTGAGACTATGTCTTCCATTCTAGTCCATGGCTATGGGGGTACCTGAGAAGTAAGAGAGTAAACACTGCTGTCCACCACTTAGAACCTTTTAGTGTATCCCACATAGGGGTGGGAGCTGTGTATGGAGGTCTTCTACTCATAAAAGAGAGTGATTTTGTCTCATTTATTTCTGTTCTAAGAAGAGGGGGAAAACAACTTCAAAATACAGACAATATAAACGGTTTGAAATAGGAGTAAAATAAAGTGTGTTAAATAAATTTACATATAAATTGCCCATGTAAACTTTAGTGTAATAATATTTTTTCATAAATAATGGAGAAAATGTTAAATCTACAAGGATTTTCAGAAGTACAGATTTCCCAGCACAGTCTATCATATTATTTAAATTTTGTTTTTGTTTAAATTTGAGTATGGAGCTCCACTCTCTTCTTTAATTAAATTGCAGATCATGCAGTTTGCTTGTTTGTTTTCCCCAAATAAAAGATGGGTTTAGTAATAGCTGATGTTGCAAAATCATTTTGAATCTTAAATTTGAATTACTGATGGATTTTCAGAACTGCAAACAATTCTAGAAGATACAAAGCTTTTGTTTTTAGTAATACCTGTTGCACTTCACTGATCTCAGTCTGGAACGGGACTGAATATATGAGCATCAGAATTGTCTCTGTGGATAGTAGTGAAGGAGCAAGATATTGCAGTTGGCCTCCTGCTGCACTAGCTGTAATTTCTTGGCAAGGAAATTCTGGTAAAACTGTGTTGGGGGTTAGGATTACTCGTTTTGTTTCTTTCTCTCGTGGAGTTTCGTCCCATCTGTTGCTAAGAAACAATAACTACCGATACTTCAGGGAAAAAAGATGTGTCTGGGAGGAGGAGGAGGAGGGGGAAGGGTGCAGCTGGCTACTCTCTTTACCTGGGTGGTTTTCTCTTTGGAAGGGCAAACATACAGTGAGATTTTGTCTGGGTGGTGAGAGGCTAGGCTCAGCTCCACTCCCTCTCTCGCTGTCGGCATTGGAGAGGAGAGGAGAGAGGCTGCAGTCACTGTAGGCAGAATTCACCACCCGTGCGAGGCTCTGTCTCCCGCTGCCTTCTTCTACCATGAGTGAAGCTTTGCTCATGGGAGCGGCCGTTGCACTGGGACCTTATTAACACCCGACCTCACTGAAAAGAGGACCCTTTCACCATCTGCTCGGGTGCCTCAGGGGAAACGCCGGGATCCCCGAGCCTCTCAGCGGGAGCCTGTCCCGGCCATGTTCAAGAGCCAGCTGCTGCTGCAGCCACATCTTAGGGTTTTTCGCCACACAGTAACCCTGCATTCCCTTCCTGCTGGGATACCCCCCACCGGCGGCGGCTCCTGCTACAGCTGCAGAGTTTCTGATACATGTAATTTACTGCTCGGGAGGTTGCTGGTCCCTGCCGCCCCAGCCTCCACTCCGAGGTTCCTGCGGCAGCCCATTTTCACCACTCAGCCCATCAGCCATTGCCATGTGAGAGAGACAGCCAGACTCGCGCCGGAGCGCCCCCTGCAGCCGCGGGGGCACCATCGAACCTGCCCTGCGCACCGGGAGCCACCAGCGCCCCTGCCGGCTGTGACCGGAACTGCACCAAAGGGGAAAGTGCCTGCGACCGAGACGGCCGTCACTGGGTTCTGGTTCTGTTTTGTGGTTAATGCCAGAGTTGGTGTTGGTTTGCCTTGTTACACATATACACACCAGTAAAGAACTGTTTTTCCTTTTCCCATATCTGCCTGAAAGCCACTTAATTTCAAAGTTGTAATAATTCCAAGGGAAGAGGGTCGTAATTTTTTTCCATTCCAAGGGAGGTTCCTGCCTTCCTTGGCAGACACCTGTCTTTCAAACCAAGACAGACTGTGAGAACATAAGGACCTGATCTCTCTTGAAAGAAAGCAGTATATTTATCCAAGATCTGGCTGGGTCCAGTGCCCAGTAAAATCAACAGAAAAGGCCTTAACCATATTCAGTTGAATGTCTGTGAGGGTTAAAAGACTGGACATATAATTACCTTCCAAAATAAAACTGTACATAGAAATGCAAATGATTATAGACCCAGATGTTGCAATAATGCAAACACAATGTAAAAATACCAAACTCAGCCACAAACCCTGAGGAGTTTTGGGACATAAGAATAAAGACAAAAAACTATTTCTTTGTTAAGATACCATTAATGTATATGATTACCCAGGTGTATCAATGAATAAATATATGCCTACAAAAATTTTATAGGATGGTTGCCAGTTACAATTACTGCTCTGTATGCCTCCATAATGAAACCAAGCGCCCAAGGAGAATTTCAAGCTTAGATTTCCTGTAAGTTTGCTCTACAAAGACAATTGATATTTCTTTATCTTTTGCAGGTGGCTGGGCTAGCTCTGATATGAGCTATTTTTGTGGGGTGAGCACATTATTTTCCATCACTTAGAGCCAAATGCTCTAATTCTTTTTTAGTCTCACACACCTAACAGGGAGCTATTCGCTGATTTGTGGTGATATTTTAAAGAATGAAAATGAAAAAGCAATGAAAAAAGTTTTTGTTTGGATTTGAACACTGCTGCCCTACTGCAAATTTTTCAGATTGGTCTGATTAGTGACAGAAATAGCTCCAGCCCTTTCAATAATTTATATATTCCAGTCTTAAATTTCTTCTTTCTTGCATCAAGCATGTCCACTTGCCACCACTTCTTTGAGGCTTTTTTTTTTGGTTTTGAAAATGGCATTCATCACCATTATTCTTTCTTAAATTCTGAACAGAACACTTAAAGGGCAGATAGATTTAATCAGTGCTTTCCACCTATGGCTGCTATGAAGATATTACAAATGATGTTTAGGATGCTTTTTACAGGATTTTTAAAGGCGTTGTGAACACAGATACAGGACTGTTATTGTTAACCACTAAATGCCACCATTGCTCCTATAAAAGTGTCTCAGTCTGTCTGTCCATTAAACCCCACAAACCTTCGACAGATTTCTCTGCAGTGTTATCAAAATAGTGGAATAATATTGAACTAAAAATATAAATACAGATAGATACACATCTTATATTCAGTTTCTTTATAAATTATTTTGATAACACACAACACCTTGAGGTCCATTTTCAACTCAGAAGTGTGTAAAGGACTTTATGGTCACCTCTCATGGGTTTACCTGCTCTTTTTTTGACAAAAATAAGAGCTGTCAGACCTGAGGAGCTGGTGCAGCTGACACTGACTGGAGTAATTTCAGTATATGCGTAAGCAAGGGAAGTGGCTCAGTGTGATATATTGTACCTCTGCAACCCCAGAGCAGTAAGATGTCCGAAAATTTAGGACACCATTATGATGGGGCTGTGTAGGTCTCAAGGAGCCCTTACTACTGGAGATTGTACTGCACATGGCTCAGCAGGGCCCAGCATCTCCTAGCTGTTTGCAAGGAGCTGGAGGGAAGGGATGGGAGACAGTATTTTTAAATTCAAGGCTCATATGGAATGCTGAGACATTCATAATACTGGTAATTCCCAATGCCATTGAAAAGGCTTTCTGGAGGACATCCTTCCCACGTTGCTTGCCTGTTAGTAGCTTGAGGACAACAGATCCAGGATGCTACCTTGTTGCTCACACAGCATCTCAGGAGGTGTTCGTATGTACACTCGGGCTGTTTTTTATAGTGGTGACCGCTGGAGTGAATACCTAGTGCCTTACTGATTGGTGTTATAAATGTTCCAGCCTGTGTGAACATGGGGAGGAAATTAACGATGGGCTGCTTAGAAAGGACACTTAGTCCTGGGGAAGCCTTAGGGTATGCTTCCAGAGCCTGATGCTTCCACATCTCAAAAACACAATGAGCACACAGCCTGGTCACTGCATGTGGTGCAGTCACATGGAAAAGCTGCAAATTACTTCAGTAAGTGACCTCTTCACAGCTAAAGACTATGCAGAGCAGACTTGCTTTGTTAGGTGGGTAAAGTGGTACCTGTCTTTTTCCAAAAACGCTTGAAATTTTTCTTTCACTATTCCCATACTCTTGCTAACATCACAGAATACCAGCCTCCATACTCCTCCGCCCACCTTGACATCTGCCTGACAATCGATAAAGTCACAAGAAGTGATAGATGATGCCACAGATTAGCCACAAAAATGGGTGATTTTGCTGAAAACTATTAAATATATGCTATTTGATCTGTTGTATTGACGTATTTCAGTGAAAAGACAAATAGATGTGAGGAGCAATTTTATGGCTTTTGTTGGAGATAAGACATCTTGCACAATTAAATAAGGGATGCATATAAATATGGAGGATATGCAAGCAACCTTAAACTTCAGAATTCAAATTGTCCCTATAGGCACAGTGTCCCGAATGTTTAATTCCTGCTGTTAGTCATCCTGGGCTGTGGACAGTGCAGTTACCCAGCGGTCAGGAGGACGAGGAAGCAATGCTCCAGGATCTTGGAGCTCATAAGAATCAAACCAATATTAACAATACCAATAATACTAACACTATTAATACTGATGAAAAGGCACTCTTAGTAGGGGAGTTGTTAACTGTCGAGGGCAGAAAGCAGAGGCCAGAGCGGGGGTAGCGGAGAGGGCTTCTCTCCTCCCGACACGGCACTCCGGACCTGCCTTTCACGACCACCCCTCTGGAGGACACAACCGGGTGGAACGGTCCTTGTCCGGCGCCCCGTGGCCGCCCTCGGATGATGCGGAACCTCGGCCACCGATGAGCTCCCGGCCTTGCCCGCTGCGACAGCGGGTCCGGGATGCACCAAGGGGTCCACAGCTAAGCAAGGCTGCCGGAGGCAACCCCACTGCGCCCCACCCCTCCGCACCGCCCGGCGGGCGGCCCCAGCACCGGCCCCCGCCCTGCCCCCGCCCCAGAGGGCAGGAGGGTCGCCGGCGGGCGGCGGGGCCGGTCTGAGTGCCGAGGCTGCGGCGGGGGGGATCCGCGAGAGGCATCTAAAAAAACCGTTTCCTTCCGGAGCGGCGGCAGCAGCCGCTACTTCTCCGGCGCAGCTCTGGCGCCGGCGGCACTCTCCGGGGTGAGGCGCTCGGCAGCCGCGGAGGAAGGCATCGGGTGCTGCGCGGGGGCCGGGGCGGAGGAGGCGAGCGGTGGGAGGGGCGGGGAGGGACCAGCCGCCGCGGGGACAAGGTGCCAGCGGAGCGGAGGCGCCGCCGCTCGAGCTCCGCCGCCTTCCCGCCCGCAGAAGTTTGACTCGGGATCAGCGCAGCCGCCCGGGCCGCCGCAGCGGGGCAGGGACCCGCGGCGGGAGACGCCGCGCCTGAGGCCACCGCGGGACGGTGGTCGCCTCCAGCGGGACGCCGGCGGCGGTAGCGCTGCTCCGGGAGCCGCCCCGCCCGCGACATGGCAGCGCGATCCCGGAGACCCTGGCTGAGCGTGGTGCTGGGGCTGGTGCTGGGTTTCACCGCCGCCTCCTGGCTCATCGCCCCTAGAGTGGCCGAGCTCAGCGAGAAGAAGCGGCGCGGCGCCAGCCTCTGCTCCTATTACGGCCGCGCGGCGGGGCCGGGGGCGGCCCGGGGGG
>VWPU01019229.1:0-19694 GCA_013398955.1 Callaeas wilsoni
AAGAACTCAAACCCCTACACAAATCTTGTCTCTTCACCTTAAAACAGGGGCACCTGTGCATTTGCTTGGACAGCCCTAATGCTTTTACACCCTAATCCTTAGCAGGTACAGTCCAGACACAGCAACTGAAAAAAAGCGTCTGAGAAACAAGCTCTCGTTTGCTTCTCAGGAGGAGGAGCTGGTTAGCCATGACTGCTGAGCTCTGTGCCATTTATTTGTTACTGCTGTGGCTGTGTCATGACTGTGCTCTGCACGTGCCGGTCTGTGGTACTGTGTGCTCATGCCATACAGATACGTGATACCTGCCATCATCTCATACGTATGTGCCATATTATACACACACATTTAAATCCGTGTACAGCTAAAACCTGCAGAGGTCAGGCTGGCACAGGGGTTCCTCTGTCCTCTGGGGGATGTCCATCAATGGCAACGAGCTGATGACCAAGGCTGGCAGGTTGCTCCGTGTGGTATCCGACCACACTCCCACCAGGTTCTTCATGATAAACTGGTAGGACTGGTGGCATCTCTGTGAGTGAAATAATGCTGGGACTGCTGCTCCCTGAGGCCCTCTGGCCGTGAGGTAAGTCCTGCTTTCAGGTGAATTGGGATGTCAGCTGTTCCTGCTGTTGAGCAAGCTCATAATTATTTGCTGTTACTGGATGTGAATATCAAGGGACTTGAGTTACCCTGTGGTTCCCTGGAGGACTCAAACCTAGCTTTTCATCTGTGGACACTGCTATCCTATAGGCAGGTTGACTGCTTCATAGAAGAAGATCTAAGTGTAGCTTTTTGGAAGATGTGTGGGAAGAGGGAAGTATTATCTGAAATAATTTTGTTGTAGTATGAGTGTAGCTTTATTTCTGTTTAAACTTAAGGCCCATGGCTGGCTTTTCTGCAGGTAGCTGTTCGCAATGCTTTCTCATTTTGTTGCGAAATTGAGTCTTCAGATTTTACTTCTCAGGCTGTGATTGCCCTTCCTTTTGGAGAAGGAGAGAGAAGTAAGGGAGGATGCCTTGGCTTCATTACATTTTTAATCACAGCAAGCAAGAGTCAGAGTTCCCATTGATTAATTCAGGTTATAGCTTGTGCTCATATCTTGCCCATCAGATTGAATGCCAGAGCTCAACATTGTGATTATAAAATGCAATCACAACCATATAAAAAGGCAAACTGAAAACTGTGAGTACTTTCATTTAGTAATTGCAGCTAGTTTAGTGAGACAAAAAATACTTTCAAAAAATGCACAGATGAGACTGTGTTGTCTGACCTGTGAGCTGTTCTTCATGTTTTGTCTGTGTTTGTAGAAAGGACACTTGCACAGCAGTTTTATTTATATCCAGGCTGCCAGCTCAAGGAAGGAAAGCTTCAGCAGAAGTTGACAGAGACTTGGGAGACTCTTACTGCATCACTTGCTTAGCAGTAAATTCTCTTTTGAAGCCCTCTCTCTGTGTTTTGTAGGCACTCATTTTTCCCTCTTGTGAAAGTGGGTGGCTTCTCACTGTGTGTCTAGGCTGTGACGGTGCAGGCATCTCTTCCGTGGTCACCAGCACCTGTATCCCTTAATCAGCCCTAGTCTTCTTTATGCTTAAATTAATGAATTTTTTTCCCAGTTGAGGAAGATGATCAGCTAAATGCCTTTGCGAGCTTGGCCTCTGGAGGGAGCAGACAAACAGAAAACCAAACAGACCTCGACACAGGAGCAAGCAGGGTGCCTCAGCATCTCGGTAGGCAGTTTCTGGTCCTGGCTTTCAGGGACTCTGAGGTGCCCATGTCTGAAATAAGTATTGCCAGCAATGGAAATACTTGAGGGGTTTTTTTTAGGGTTTTCAAAGTAGGTCACCTTCCTAAAGAAGCAGCTGATTGAAGCATTTTAGTATGGGCTTAGGTGCACCTCTGGCACTGGCAGCAACAGACGATGGATGCTGCTGTTGCCAGCTGGAGTAAATACAGCAAAGAGCAGCAGAAATGCTGGAGAATTTCCGTGGGACACCCAGAACTCTGTAGGTTATATATGTTCCACTATCAGTGCTGGCTGTCAGGGAGGATTCAGCCTTGTGGCAGTCCTCAGGACAGTGACAGGACACTCTGCAGGGACTGTGTTTAGCCTCTGTGCTTGGAGAGGAAAGACAAGTGCTGCACAGGGCTTGAGGAAACAGCTTCTGACTTACAAGGCTTTGAAACTAACTGTAGTAGACAGTGGTGGAGGGTGGGGAAAGGCGCATTAATGAGATTTCTGAGAAGAATTTTAGTCTTTTGCTGCCTGACCCAGTGGGAAGATCCTCTCTGCCCATGAAGATGTATAGAGAAACCACAGTGGTTAAAGCTGTAGTCTTGAAGACTTTTCGAGAAGCACAAGACCCTGAAAAGGTGTGGAAGACCTTGCTGCCTTTTTACCCACTGGACAGTGGCTGTCCCAACTTGCCTTGGCAGGTTGCTCTGGAATACATTGGGATGTTAATAATGAGCTGGTGCATCAGGTGGCTGACCAGAGGGAGTCTTGCAGCAGCTCTGACACAAGGACCTTTTCGTCTTGAACAAGTAACAATATGCAGGTAGATCATAAGCTTTGCTGAAAATGGCAGAAGTAGCCAGTGCAAAGTAACTGTGTGATGGAATATACATAGATGGATCTTCAGATCTGATTATGGCAGCTCTGTTAGTTGAAAACATCTTAAAAGATGTCCTAAGGCTCATTGGTGTGTTGTGCAGTCTTACTGTATTCCTCTTGAGTGACTGGGTCAGAAGGAATGGGCACTTGTGTCTCACTGTGGTTGTCAGCTGCGTCCTCTTAATAGCAGCTTGTACCACTTCCAGCCCTGTAATGGGTCTGGATTGCTGCTGTTAACCAGAGTATGGGCGAGTGAGCAGAAACCTCTTCCCAAAACAGGGCACCAGTTTCACAAAGGTGTTGGAAATGTGCAACAGCCTAGGCATTGTTTCATTAAAAGTGTGAGTGTGCCACCTGTAAGTAGAACAAATACTTTTACTGGTGTATTGTTATCCTGGCACCCACTAATGAAACAGTTGCTGCAGTGTGGAAAAAGCCAGTATTAGCTTGTGCTTCTCTGTATTAAATGATGCTTTAATCCTCAACGACTCCCTTCTCTGCCCTTCCTCTCCCCAGTTTGAATTGATGCTGTCATATTGCCAGGTATATGCTTTGTCCACGAATGTAGAAAGAGTGATCTCAGGCTTCATGAAAGGTTTTAAACTAAACTGATGTGAAGCTACTGTCTAGGACTGCAAAAGTCTAGGTTAACTGTAATATTTAGTATAGGATAATACAGAAAATAATGCATGGCTACAAAGAAAGAGAACATAATAGCTAATCATATGTGTTTATAGGCAGTTTAGGTTAACCTATCAATAGTTACATAAGCAGATGTCGGAGAATCAAAAAACACTGAAGATGTGTGTCTGATCTAGGACATGGGGAGGCATTTAGAGGAAACAGCTTGAGTGCCAAGTAGCCAATAACTTTATATTGAGAAAACAGCATGAGTGTTTCTGATTACTTGTGTAGATTGACATCTAAATCAATTACAATAATAACAGGGGGAAGGAAGGAGAGTATGACACCTAATAGTTTCCTTCTTTATTACCCAAGCCTTCCTTAAAACAGGTAATTTCCTTATTAATGGTTTTAAAAATATTATTTACCCTTGAACAGGTTTGGGGGATTTGTTTTGATGTATGCATGCCTAAAGAGGGTAAATCATAAACCACTGAGCATTCCCCAAACAAGAATTCTGAGAAATTTAAACTTTCAAGATAATTTGGGAGTTACCACTGATCCTCAGCACAAACTGAAGAACACAGTTTGTGAGGAGAAAATGAGATCCAGTGGTGATTTATCAATCGAATTCAGATTAGAGGCTCCTGCCTGTTTACATGTTTTTTAATATTTTTCACTGTAACAATAATGAATGCACCTAGTTTGCACAGCTGAAGTACTACATCCATATGATCTCTTCAGCAGATATTATTATATTGTACTATTTATTATTCAATAAGAAGAAATCAGAAGCTGGAGAAACCTTTTCCTCTCTTAGTCTAAGCTGAATTAGCAGTAGCCTGGGAATCTTTGCAACAAATTTCCCCACTGTAATTCTTCTGTGAAATTAGTCCTTTAATGATACTGAAGTTAACTTTATGTTTATTATGAGTTGGTACTGACCCCTCTGGAAAGTTAGGATTTGCGTTACTCTATTTCTCTATGGTTGTGTTGGCAGAATAATGTTGCATTGCTATAAATGGCAGAGAGAAAGATGAAACTTACATTTATTAAAACAGGAGAATTTCTGAAATAGTAAAAATTTTAACAGTGAACATTGGCAAGACAATATTTTTGAATAAATGATCTTTAGGTCTTGGCCTGGTCAATACGCATTCTGAACCTCTGCCCCTCTGCCACAGTGTGTACAACCCAACAGTTTGTGCAGTACAGCCTGAACCATCTCAGGGCAGTGTAGTTGTTCAGTTACCTAAGAAATTTTTTAATCTGGGTCACTTCACTGTTCCATTTGCATTAGTGCCAGCCAAGCTGAAGGAAAAATGCACTGGGAGGTGAGAAGAGCAGTGGAGGTAGAGATACTGCTGTGAGCTTCTATAGCCTCTGGAGGCTTTGAGGAAATCCTGGCCTCAAACAGTTGTTTGGCTCAGAGAATTGCATAGGTTGGAGGGGACCCCTCGGGGCTGCAAGGCCAACATTCTGTGCAAAGCAGGTCCAGTTAGAGCAAGTTGCTCATGGCTTTGTCCTGTTGCTTTTATAGCATTTCCAAGGTTGGATGTTCCACACCCTCTCTGGGAAATCTGTTCCAGAATTTGAAAACAAATAACTTTCTTTCATCTCACTGAAGTATCCTGTGCCCTGGGTAGTGTCCACTGCCTCTTGCTCACCCACGATGTGCAACCAAGAAGAGTCTGGCTCTCTCTTCCCCTCCACCTCAATTACATAGTTGCAGAAGAGAGTAAGATTTCCCCTCATCATTCTTTTCTCCAGGCTGAGCAAGTCCAGATGTATGAATCTCTCCCCAGTATCATGTGCTCCAGTTTCTTCAGGAATCTTGTTAGTCATCTTCTGCTCATTTTTCTCATGTTGGGGAGCCCCAAAATGGACAAAGTGCTTTGGATGCTGTGTCAGTGTAACAGTGTTCTTCACTGCAGTCTGAACCAGGCATCTGGTGTATGATTTTTTTGTCCACTGCTGTGCTGTCAAAGCACTTGATCTGAATCACAAGATTAGAACTTGACTCCAAAGATCTGAGAACTCCTGACTCACCTCCCTGTTAGAGAAGGTAACTGAGCGATTGACTATGCAGAAATGGAAAAATACAATTGGAAAGCATTGCATAAAAAATGTAGAGGCTGTCTTTTTTCATTTTCTTTTTAAACTGGCTTTTCTCTTCAGTGCAATTAGAAGTGCCTGTAACTCTACCTCAAGCTGCACCACAGACTGGTTCCTGTCATAACCAGAGATAGATAGATCTGAAAGTGTTTGGAAATCTTAAGAGCTAAACTTCAAAGGTGTGATTTATATCTACTGAATCCCAGCTCAGAAAAGTAAATTCTGGTATAGAGGGTAGGACATATTTCTCATACCAGAAGGACTTTCAAAGGTGTACTTGCTTGAGCTGTGAGGTTCTGGATTTTTTAAGTTCATGTTTAAACAAAGTATTTTTCTTAAGCCTATAATCAGTCTGAGTGTTCATTCTGTAGGATCATTTGTTCATCCTTTTATTTAATTAGCTTGCAGCCTTTCTTCTAGGGAGGTGCTTTCTGAGGAAATAAGTGCAACTGCTGGAATAATTTAATTGTTGTTATTCTGAGAGTCTGTCTGTCCCAGCCCCATTTTAAACTCCCTTTCTGTGTCTACCTGGATTTGATGGGTGGACTGTTCGGAGGATGAGAAATTGGTTGGATGGCCACATCCAAAGGGCAGTGTTCAGTGGCTCAGTGCCCACATGGAGAACAATGTCAAGGCCTGTCCCTGGGGTCCCTCCTGGGACCCATGCTACATTACCAGTGCTAATGTCTACATCGATGGCATAGTGGGGTCAAGTGCACCCTCAGCGAGTTTGCAGATGACACTAAGCTGAGTGGTGTGGTTGCCACACGTGAAGGGTGGGATGCCATCCAGAGGGACCTGGACAAGCTCAAGGAGTGGCCTATGGGAATCTCATGAGGTTTAACAAGATCAGATGCAAGGGGCTGCACCTGGGCTGAAGCAACTCCCAGTATCAACAGAGGCTCAGCGATGAACAGATTGAGAGTAGTCCTGCTGAGAAGGACTTGAGGATACTTGTGGATGGAAAGCTGGATGCAAATGGGCAATGTGCACCTTGCAGCTCAGAAAAACAACCTTGTCCTGGGCTGAATCCAAAAGCAGTGTGGGCAGAACAGTGAGGGAGAAAATTTTTCCCCTCTATTCTGGTCTTGTTAGACCCCACCCAGAGTGCTGCATCCAGCTCTGGGGTCCTCAGCAAAGGAAAGACATGGATCTGTTGGTCCACGGGAGGGCCATGACTACAATCCAGGGCTGAAGCACCTCTCCATATGAATAAAGGTTGAGAGAGTTTGGGCTGTTCAGCCTGGAGAAGAGAAGGCTCTGGGGACCCTTTCTGGCAGCCTTCTAGTATTAAAAAGGGGCTTAAAAGAAAGATAGGGATGAACTTCTTAGCAGGGCCTGTTGCAATAGGACAAGGGATAATGGTTCTAAACTGAAAGAATTTAAACTAGTTATAAAGCAGAAGTTTTTTGCAATGGGAGTGGTGAAACACTGGAACAGTTTGCCCAGAGAGGTGGTGGATACTTTCTCCCTGGAAACATTCCAGGTCAGGTTGGACAGGGCTCTGAGCAACCTGGTCTAGCTGTGGATGTGTCTGCTTATTGTAGGGGAGGTTGAACTAGATTATCTTAAAGTTCCCTTCTAATTCAAACTATTCTGTGATCTAATCAAAAGCCCTGTTTATTTGTCACTGCCTTAGTGTCAGCAACCCCTAAAGTCACAGTTTTCTATCTGCAATATTTAAGACAAAAGAGTCTTCAGCTTGATATTCTAAGTGTCAGAAGTGGAAGAGCCCTTCCATGGCCAAGTACCCACTGTCACAGAGAGGTGAATGGGAACAACAGTCACCGGTGGTTCAAACAGCACCAGCTTTTACTGAACTACTGGATCAGGTACTGCATGAGACAAGGGCAGGTAAAAGGAGATTCCTACTGCTTGGACTTCAACAAAAGAAAAAAGGAGATCAGACATAGTGTTTCACAGTTCATCCTCAGGTACTTCACTTTTTCTCCCCAAGTGCAGAACTTGGCACTTTCCTTTCTTGAACTTTATAAGGATTCTGTTGACTCATTTCTCCAGTCAGAGTCCCTTTGAATGGCAGCACGCTCATCAGATGTATCACCTACTCCTCCCGGTTTTGTGTCACCAAAGGGTGCAGTCCGTCTCATCATCCAGGCCATTAATGAAGATGTTATGTAGCATTAACTCCAGGGTTACACCACAAGTGACTGACCTCAATCTTGAGCTCATGCCTCTGATCACAGCTGTTTGAGTCCGGCAATTCAGTCAGTTTTCAATCCACCCCAACGTCCATTGATTTTGTACATATTTTATCAGTTTCTCTACAAAGATGTTATGAGAAACAGCGTTGAAAGCCAACATAAATAACACCCACTGCCCTCCCTTCCTCCACCAGGTCACCTATATGATCTCATCATAGGGAGGCATAATCTCCACTTTGTAAATCAATCTGCACTACACCCCAACACCTTGTTCACCTTCATATGTTTGGAAATCATTCACAACATCACTTTCCCAGGGTCTGAGGTGAGACTGGCTGCCTTGTAGGTTCTTGAATCCTCCTTTTTTTCCCTTCTTGAAGGAACCAGTGACATTTGCCTTTTTTTCCAGTCCCTAGGAACCTCCCATGATCACCGGCACCCTTCAGAGATTAGTGAGGGTGACCTCACAATGACATCAGCCAGCTCTATGCTGTTATAACTTACATAATTCAAATCTAGAAGAAGCAGCACATTCCATGAATAGCAGGATTTGCAGAGAGGAAAAAACCTCATCCCTAGTTGTACGTGACAGTGAACTTTAACCTTTGCAATTAAGGTAAGTTAATGTTTGATTAATGTCATATGTTTACTCAAGTTTTGACATGTATGACAAATATCTATATGCAGCTCTGTGAAACTTCTGTAAAGTTACATTATTTTATCTTCCATGTGGGTTAGGTGTATTCCATCACATACATTCTAGTTTTAATTTCTTCAAGTATGACTGCTCTGCTCCTCTCGTTTAGATACATCATGTCCTACCATTTCTCCACTGAAACTTTGAATACTGGACCCAAATCAAATCCACAATATAAGAAAGGATTCAGATGTATGGCATATATGGATCTACGCTACCATCTGACAGTAGGGGGTAAAAGATTCACAATTCTAAACAGAAGACAAGCAAGTTACTGTTCCCCAAAAAACAAGTAAAGTTCTCTTGGTGGTGTGATCAGTGTGGGAATCTACTGGGCTGAGATGTTATGGAATCAATATAGTTCACCACAGAATATGTCTGTTTATATGAAATCATTTCCTACAGAACAAAGAAGTTGGATACTGCTTTGATAACAGAAGGCCAGAGAGAGGCTAATTACTATTTGTTTCAGACAGGTTGGAAGGAGCAGCTGAGTTTATATTCAGATTTTGATGTGGTAGAGGCCTAAGTCAATTAAATTAGAAAGGCAAATGCATGCCAGGGCAAGGGGATGTGCAGCAGAAGTGTGACTTGAAAGCCTTTCCTTAGCCGAAATCTCTTGCTACATTTTTAACTCCATAAAGTAGGTTGGTGAGAGGTGTTGTCCCAGTTAGGTAACTCACCAACGTGTTTACCATATATTGAGTCTTCTCTCTCCAAACAGGCTGGGTGACAATCTTTTACTACCGCTCATGAAAACAAACAACTTGATAAATAGATTATTTTAATAATAGGCTTTATTAATAAGATGTGAAGACCTGAGACCTGCTGCAAGATCATCAAAATGTTGATTGAAAGGTACCTCTGAAGGCCTGTTTTTGGTTGGATCAGGTCAGCACTATACTATATCAATCTTGGCTTTGCCTGAGTCTTGCAAATCCTCAGTGACCGAGATTCCTCCACTCCTCTGGACAACCTGTTCTAGTGCCCAGCTACTCGTTGATTTTATTTTCTGATGCTCAGTCTGAACCTCCCTAGCTCTAAACTGTGGCAATTGCTCTGTTAGACCAGCTGGCAGTGGTAAGAAGAGTTTGGCTCTGACACTTTTTGAATGATCCTTCAAACACTTATAGGCTGATGTTATGTTACTTCATAGCTTCCTTTCTACCAGTTAAGACCAGCACCTTCAGCCTCTCCTCAATAACTTTCTTATCAGCTCTCCACTGAACATGCTGTAATCTTGCCCTGTCCCTCTTGATCAGAGGTATCCAAAACTATTTCAGGCATGGCTTCCCCAGTACCCAGCAGAGATTATCAGCACATTCCCTTAGATGTGCTGGCCATGCCTCTAATGCACCCCAGTGAGTGCCTCCTTCCGGAAGAGCCACGGGTTCCTGTTCACCCCAGTGTGTGCTGTAACCCACAGGATTGTGACCTCGCCAGCCACTTCCCACTCTGTACCCATACGTGGGGCAATCCCAGCTGCTCCAGGGGCAGAACTTCATAAGGATCATGACGTCTCTGTCTAATCCTTAAGCTTTTCAGGGTCCTTCCGGGTTGAACCAGCAGCTGCTCCCCGACCTTGGTGTTACCGGCTCAGAATGAGCTCTGCATTGCAGCCAGGTTGTTGATGAAGGCACTGGATATGGGTGCCAGTATTGAGCCCAGGCCGCTTTGCTGATTACCAACCAAATATTGGGTTAGTGATTGCTACCCTTACAGCTTCCAGTTCATCCAAACAGGTGGTTTGTCCAGCCCATGCTTCTGCTGTTTCCAGAGGGGAAAGGTGGGGAGGTGGTGTCAAAAGCCATATTCAAACCAAGGTATGTTGTAGCCACCACTCTGCCTTTGCCCACAGGGCCAGACATTTCATCACTGCAGGCACTCAGCAGGTCAAACACGGTTTGCCTTCCTGGGCTGACTCCGCTGATTATGTGCTCTCTGATCTTTCCATTGACTGAGATGTGGCTGACTGGCCCATCCAGAGGGAAACCCTCCAATCCTCCACCCTCCAATCCTCAACCCCTTCCAACCCAAACCATCCTATGATTCTATGATTCCCGTCTTCCTTCTTGCCTTTTTTTAAGGATGAGGATTGATAGTGGCTTCACAGTCAGGGCCACCAGGTCTCCCAGTAAGCTTGGAGTGATTCTCATCCAGCCCAGTGGATCTGAATACATACAGCTTCTCTAAGCTCTTGCTCCTCCATTGCTGGCTGCCCAATTCCCTCCTCAGTTGTGTCTGTACAGGCAGGAGTCGAGGAGCTGGCTTTGGCTGTGAAGACAGGCAGAAAAAAGGCACTGAGTTCATCAGCTTTTTCGTCAACACCTGTTGTCACAAAGTGCCTATGTCAGTAGAAGCCCATTTTCCCTGAACTTGCTTTTCCAATTATCAATCTCCAGAATCTGCTTTGTTCCAACCAGTGTCCCTTGGCAGTCTCAGCCCCAGCTGGGCTTTGGCTTTCCTGGTTTTGACACTAAGTGCCTCACACTGTGGGTGTTTTTGTGTCTGTCAAGTGGTAGTGATTTACTTAGGACATTAAAATACTTTTTTTTTTGTTTGGCTAATCTAAATCACATAGGAGAGATTGTCTTTCTGACTATTGCACACTCTTTTATTCCAGTAGGTCAAGACTTATGAAGGAACATGGAAAAATTGTTCCAACTGCAGAAGCAATTGGCAGCTAGACATGGAAAAAAATGTCTGAAATTATAACCCAGTTAAATGTGATTAATACAAATATCAATAAAGATTGAATGGAGTTATTTTGTTTTTTAAAGATTTAGAAGGCAGATGCAACTAGATAGTGAAGACCAACAGATGACCTGTAGGAAGGCTTAGGGTTGGTCTGCCATTGGGAAACATTCTTGGAAGAGGATCATACACACACACACACACACACACACACACACACAGAGTAGTTTGAGGTCTGGACTGGGATCAAGGCTAATTTGATTGATAAAAGCTTAAATTTTAAAGTAGGGAACAAAGCTGGGAAAGGTTCATTTAATCTGCATGACAATAATGTAGTGAGAAAGGAATATCAAAAGGTCAGAGGAATGAAAGTGCCAATACTGATACATGGAAACCGTTGGCTAAAAATTAGCCTCTTGTGGTGGCCAGCATGAAGATACTGGATTGGTACAACAAAACAGAGGATCCAAAACTATTGTATCAGAATGCAAAACTAGTTAGCACAGGGACCTGTGGAGGATTAGCAGTTGTGGCTGGAATAATAGGGTGGAATTACACGCATAATTTAGGAAAGATAGAGGTGAAAAAAAGGTGGTGAAAGAGCATTATACATTAATGACTTCAGAGAAAGGTAAGGGATGGTGTGAATAACAGGAGTCAGGTTTAAGTAAAGATTGTTTAGAAAAAGTTAGAAAAAATACCGTACTGTACTGGAGTATCAGGGAGCCTTCGGTATCCAAGAGAGCCTGGGAGTTGGGTTTAGACAAGGGTGTAGATGTCTGTCATGTCCATTGGAAAAGAAAATAAGTACCTTTAGTTTCTTTATAAATATGGAGCTATAAGATTGTAAGACCTATTCCTAAGTGTGCTAACAGACCACTACACTGCAGTGAGAAGATATGCAAGAGCGCTATGAAAACTTTGCCATATGACTAGGAAGAAGTTTGTAGAATCATTAAATACTTTTAACTACAAGTAAGTAATTTCCATTACTTCGATTTGAAATGAAAAGAAATTCTGAAATGTCAGAATTCTCATTGAATAGAAACACTGGTGTTAGCCATCATAATTTTTCCCAATTAATTGTGATAGTTGCATCAGGTGGTATCTTCAAATTGAGCTTGAAGACAGAGTGAATAACTTCTCTCATAAATACCAAAAATTAATTTAAAACAAATTTTGAACATTCTAATATGCAGTAAATATATATAAAAGAGAGAATTTAGAAAATACATACTAGATGTAATTCTGATTTTCAATGGGCTAGAATTCAGGAAATACACAAAACGGCTACAAAAGCAGCATTATACATTTGGGACCATCCTCAACACTATTTCCACAGAATCTCTCATGCCTATTTTTATTCAATAACTAGCAATTAACCATTTTTTAAATTTTGGTCTCTCTTATGTTGGCTACAGAGGTTTACAAACGTGTACCAAATGCATATGCTGTATTTGCTGAGTTGTAATTCCTATAAAATTCAAATCTAGAGGAAGCAGCATGTTGCATGATTGGATTGGCAGGGAGGCAGAAAATGGATCCTTAATTGTTCATGAGAGTGATCTTTAACCTGTGAAATTAAGGTAAGCTAATGTTTGATTAATATCTGATGTTTACTCAAGTTTGAAACACATGACAACTATCTAAATGTGTCTCCATGAGATTCCTTGAAGTTGTCATTTTATCTTTTTAGCATATTTAGTTAGAATTTCTTTATCAAATGTTTACACATTAAAAACTGAAGTAACTGATTTTTCTCTTCAGAGACAAACTGAGTAATTTGCTGTAGCTGTGTTGAAATCAGTGGCACTCAGCCTGAAAACCCATTTCATTTTTGATGAACAAGTTTTATCAATAGACTCTTCCCTTTTGTGTTAAAATGCCCAGTATAATATTTTATACTAATTGATTTCAGATTCAGCTCAACCATTTTTCAAACACTGCTTGCTTAAAAATTATTGATCTCATTTTAATAACCAGGAGGCCTTCAGACTGTAACCATCTCCAGGCATAGCCTGATTTATCATGCTTTGAAGCAGCCACAGGATCACTGTGACCAGCGTCGCTTCCTCTATGTCTGAGTGTGCCAAGTCACATGGCACAATCCTTGTCTGTGGAATTTAAGGAAGAATGAAATATTGATTATAAGAGTAAATAAAATCCTCATCTTTTACAATGTTCTTTCTCTCTCTTTCAATAAAAGCAATCAGAATTTGACTTCTGCTTCCTTATGCTGGGCAGGTATTAAGTATATTCTAAAATTACATCTGGGTCTGTCATAGATTCCTAAAAGGTAAAAATTCATGAATGTTTATGATTTTAAAAATCATTGAAAATTACTTATGAAAGCAGACCTAAAGCACACTGACTTTTCTCCTAGAATTATCATGTCTCTCCCAGAGTTATCTTATGGGTAGTGCTCAGAGAGGCTGAGGCACTGGACTTACCAGGCATTTAGGAAGTGGTGAGCACAGAGCATGCAAATGGTCTCACTGTGCCTGTGAGGCAGTCTGGCTGTGCAGATGCAGCGCTACTCACAAATTTGTGTAGGCACAAGACCACATGACTTCTTGGACTATTTGGTCTATATGTCGCAGAGGTTTTGCATCCCCAGGGAAGTCGTGATTTCCCTTCTCTTCAAAGTGACTGAATTTATCATACTTGGGATGCTAGTTTAACCAAAAAAGTAAACAGCTAATTCTCTACTAACTGACTGACATCTGATGCAGTATAATTATTATTCAATGATAACCAAACTTAATTAGCTTTATGCTATTTTAGGCATCAGAGTAGAAACATCTTAGGATTTGATATTCCATAAACTTGAGAACAGTTCATTATCAGTCTGAGGTAGGAACATTCTTGTCCATGCTTCTCTCCTATATAACATAATCTTCTCCTGTATGTTTAGGTGAGGTACTGCTGGGGGAAGAATGTTCCACTTCCTGGCAAAGTATCCTGGTGCAGTTAAACAAAAGTACTACAAATAACTGCAAATCCTTCAGGCAAATATCAATCACTTCAGCAGGTGGTGAAGAGAAACAGAAAAAAATGTTTCTATGGCTGCAGGGCAAACATTCTTCCTTTCCAAAGCAAGATCTATCTTCTCCTGCCTCTCCCAGCAAAGGCTAAGACTGTGTCACATCCTCTTAAAGCATGAAAAGCTGACAGAGCTTTTGCCTTTTCTTTGCCTAATACCACAGTAAATAACCTTTAGTTGCATCCCAGAATCAAAAGCAATCCAAAACTCATCAAAAGCTAACTTTTCATATTCCCCAATGACGCCTGCCCACAAATCTGCAAAGCAATTAATAACACAGCTCTTAAGATTCATGGCTCACAAGGTTTTAAATCTAGAGTGGAATAGCAGGTATTTAGTGGCAAATATTTAAGGACTTATTTACAGGACAACAGGAGAAATAATATATATCTTTCAATGAAATATTGATGACAAAATATTCAGTTTAAATCAGTTTAAATCAATGTGAACTAGGTTTGTGCTGCATTCCACGACTGTTTATCCCATAACCATGCTCAGCAAAGCAGAGTGTGTATACAGGGCTATGTTTGTACATGACTTAAAATGCCTGTGCTGTCAGTAAATAACAAAGGACAAGGTGATGAGAGAGTTCCTCTCTTGCTCTATTTTCACTTATTTTTGTGAAGATCAACCCTGTTAGTGCCAACCTTTTCCAAATCAAATAGCTATGACTGAACTTCAAAGGATAAAAGTGTGAGGCAACTGAAAATATGCCCCTAGTTCAAGGCATTTGGGAAGTACAAAAAATCACATATGGCATAGGATATTGGAGTATGTGATTTAACAATTTAACATTTAACAACGCTTAAAAAAACACCTACTTTCACATGAAGGAGAAATAATACACTTTTCACATGTCAAATAGCAAATACAAAAGCAATCCATTATGATTCATCCTAAAAATTATTTTAACACTAGGCCTATATTACTCACGGAATGACATTTCTTAGATATGTAAATATACAAAAATAAAGCAGACAGCTGTAGTTCAAGTTTTTCCAGACTGAGTTGCACATTGTTCCTGCTCTTCAATCAGGGGAACCTAAGAAGGCAAGTTTAATGCCTGTGAGTATCTGTGGCTTCTTAATCAGTGAGAGGCAAACAGAAATTGAAGCCATTTCACCTGAGCAAATCCAACTATTTTTATAAAAATATTTTTGACTAAAAGGAAGAAGTCCTTCAGAAATATAACCATGAGCTCTGATTTCAAAACTGTGGTTTCGAAACACAGCACCATTTTTCTGTTGGTATCTACCTTCAAGTCTGCTACCACCAACACATTCTATAGAAAGATTTCAAGCGACTGGAAAAAAAGGTTTTCTCTGTTATCACAATGAGCCTCAATTTATTGACTCAGTGCCTATGATTTTTTATGTAAGATTGATCTCTTGTGAGGAAGATTTCTTATCAGTCAATTACTCCATGAGTGTTTCTGTCATTTTATAGAACAATAGAATAGTTTGAGTTGGAAGAGACCTTTCAGAGCTCATCTAGTCCAACCCTCCTGTGGTGAGGGGGGACACCTTCCACTAGCCTGGGCTGCTCAAAGCTCCATCCAGCTTGGCCTTGAGCATTTCCAGGGATAGGGCATCCACAGCTTCTCGGGGCAATGTGTTCATGTACCTCGCCACCCTCACAATAAATAACATCTTCCTAATATCTAATCTAAACCTGTCCTCTTTCGGTTTAAAGCCATTCCCCCTTGTTTTACCCCTACATGCCCTTGTAATCTATTTTAGGGGAATGCTGAAGATGCTGAGTTAATATTTCAACAATCAGGAACAACTATATTTAGTTATACCCACCACCTTTCTTCAGTCTCTGATACATGTGCTAAAACACTCTTTCTAACTTTTGAGTCATGTTCTGTTTTTCTCAGAGAACACAAACTTACCTGATGAAGAGGAGTAGTTCTCTTCAGGTGAATTTGCACTGCTTGTAAAAATACTTAGGTCTGAGCACTTAATTTTGTCCAGAAGTTGTGAGGCACTGGACTTACAGGAGTTTCAGAAAAGGAAGGGTGATTTTGAGTTAAAGCAGACAAATATTGCCTAGGAGAAGTGGATTTACCATCTCTGATATGCAGTGTTTGTGTGACACTGGGCCAGTTGCTCTAACTGAAATACCCCAGTCAGCCATTCTACTTGCCTTACTTCTTTTGGGCACTCAAATTCTCGGCTCTTGATTCAAAATGGCAAAATACAGCAAAAACTGTGGACCAACATAGATTTGTAACATTGTAAATTTGGCTAGTTTGCTCAGGACTGACTTTCTGTTTTCCCTCAGAAGCATTCCTAGGCAGAGACGGCTTTGGTTGCATAGATACAACAATCTCAAAAACACTGAGAAAAGAAGCCAAGATTTACAAAATTAGTTTACACCTTTGACAGTTTTTATTTCAATGTCTGTTAAGGTGGTGAAATTATCAGTCCCTCCAGCTTTTTTCTGTCCTCATCCTGAGCTGACTTTAAGAACTTACTTTTGTGTAGATTTACCTCTGAGATTTTCACAGGCTTAGGTTGACCACGACCTACTGTAGCTCATTTGCACAGACCTGGTTAAATACAGCATCTGCTAAAAATGTGTGGTAAGAGAGGAAAAACGTTTTCCACAAAAGAAACCCAAAGTGGTGTTGATTTTAACAGTGCACAACACACCTTAAAAGAAAGAACAACACTTTAAAACACAACAATCTAGAACAAATATTACTGGAGCTCCATTCATAGCAGGACAAACTGGGCTCCAGATGAAGAAAGCAGAATAACCAAAGTGTCTGCAATAAACACTTTCCCAACTGGAGTGCTCAATGTGATGTGCCTTACAGAGGTTGTGTGTTGGGAAAATTCCTGCACTGCTTTATAATTCATGCCAGAGAGCTGCTGACCAGAGACTGGCAATGCCCAGCAAACACAGCTTCTCCCTGCTGTCTCACTGCCCTTGCAGGCAGTGCTGTGATAATTCACACTCCTGGCCCTGGAGGTGAGGAGAAACTTTCCAGTTCCATCCCTCAGCAACCAAAGGCTATAGGACTGCCAGGTTGTGTAATCCTTCCCCTATCACTAAAAAGTGGAGCCTCACAATGCTCCTGGTGATGAGCAACCTCTAGGATGCTTTCCTTCTGCTGATAGGAAGGGACATTGAGGAACGGTGGGCTGTGGAGAGTTAGGGAGGGGCATGGTGATATCTCCAGTTCTAAGCATGCAGACAGCTGGGAAGGCCCCTTTTGCTGCTACAGTCAAGAAAATAATCTTGTTCTGTCAAGTATGGGCAAAATGAAACTGTTCATAACTTCCTTTTTAAGGGTTGAATATTAAAAAATTTCCCAGAGTTCCTCTATCTGTCATAAAGAAGGATACACAGACATGCCTGAAATTAGCTCCTGGCTCCCAGGTGTAAGTGCATACCAAAGCTTTGTAGATTGTAAGCAACCCACTACATGTAGTGCTTAAAGATCTATAAAATATTTAAAGTCAGACCTGAGTAAGAACAGTTATGCTCTTGTTTCTGAGGTGCTGGTGGATGCACACTGTATTAAATCCACTATTCCCTGTTTTAAAACAACCTGCCAGCCTCCACAACATAAAAGAATTAACAAACCACTACAGACAGCTCCAGACACATTACCTTCCGTTAGCTCTTCCTTGTGTGGAAAATATGATAATAGTACTACTTCAACTTAGAAGGCTGTTACAAAGTTAAATTTATGAATGTTTTGAAGGAGTGATAAGACTACCACAGGAAAGTCATCATGGAAATTAATTAACCTGCCTTCAAGGCAGGGTTTGAAGAATGTACAGAGAATATGACATGAAAGATTCCACTTTACATGATGAAAATGAAGAGAAACGTTGAAGAACTATACATTAATTAAAGACACCCTTGTATTGAATGAGGCAGGAGTCTTGTGGAAAAAAACACTCTGCAAAGGTAATTTAAAAACTGATTCATATCACAAACAACATACAATACTGTAGGGGAGAGCTTTTTCTTTGGAGCTTTCATGTTTTCTGTATAGTTTCCTTAAGTTTTCTTTAAAATCTCTTTTTTTTTCCCCCACTGCATGACTCCCAGTCTGAATGCTGTGAACCAGCTATCAGAGGAGATTACAGTTGTAGGAGAGCACTTATTTCTCCATGTGACATGCTGTGCTTATGGGCTCCACGAGCACTTGAGAGCCAGCCCTGGTGGGCTCATATTCCTTGGGGCAGATTCTCCAGTGCCTCCATCCATCCCTGTCCTCTCAGCCACTGGCTACTGCCTGAATACCCTCCCTGCAGATACCCTCGTACCCCTTTCTCCAGCTTCTGGCCTTAATCCTCCATCTTTTCATGCCCCACATCCATTGTCTGCTGTTCTAGTTCCCAGCCTCGGAATTTCTTCCTCTCTATTTCCTTTCCCTCATCACTAAGCCCATGTATCTTGCACTGAGACCAGCTGTTCTTTCCTGTGTGTTCATCAGACACCAACAGGCTAAAGATTAATTAATATTACAGGAGATTCTTCCTTCTTTTGGTTTTGTTGCCAAAGGAGCCCCTGGAAATTGGGAGGCGCAGCTACAGTAAGACATGTGGGGTTTTTCTTTTGTAATATGACCAAAACTGTGCAATTTAATCTTTTGACAGGTAGAATAATAAGTGGAGCCCCTTGATGTAAGGTTAGCATGAGAAACGGCTGAAATGAAAACATCATTTGACACTTTTTAAATTTGGCAGAGTTATAAACAAGGAAAATTAAGTATTTCATTGCTAAGGCAACATTAGGAATAATTATTACTGTATGCACCAGAAACCCTAAATCTGTGTAGCTAAACTTTTTTGAGGTGTGTGAACCCAAATATGAGAAAACACCTGAATGTGTAGAAGGAAGAACTGTTGCCCAGCACCCCAACAGAATAACTGGCTCTTAGGAAATAGTGATTTACTAGGAGACACACCAGGAATACCAAAGTAAATGCTTTCCTGCTCCCACCTCTTATTTTGACTATTGTCTTTCAGGTAAAGAATAAAAATGTAATATAACTGCCTGGCAAAAAGAAGAAAACAAAAGGAGTAAGAATGGAAAGTGGAAGGATTAAATGTATTTTACATTTAAATTTTGGTAAATTGGCAGTGAAGATGAGTCAATAAGGTGTTTGGCATCTAGCACCAGTTCAGGCAACGTTTAGAGCCGGAGCTGCCCCAAAGCCACAAGCCCTGGGACCGTGTGCGCTCCCTACCACTGCTGTGTCCCAACATGGTCCAGAAACAGCAAAACCAGATAGGGGAGAGCAAAAGAAGTATACAAGGTGTGTGTTAAAATTTTGGGGAGGGGAGTTAGACCACTAGTATGCGAGTGGTGAGGAGAAACAAAGATTATGTTTATTTCTCCCCTTCTAAAACCGAGTACGAAGTGGTCCTGCCGCCGCAGGGCCAGCCCGGCCTTAAGGGACCCCGTGGGGGGAACGGCGACCGCAGCTGGATGGGAAGGACACGGCTCTGCCTTTCCCCCGTGCCACCGATTCCTCCGAGGCCGCACGTGGCTGCGAAGAGCGCACGCAAACACCTGGACGGAGAAATCCGGGGAAGCGGCGGGATCCGCCGGGGAAGCCGGAGGGCGCGCGTTGTTTGGCTCTCGGGGATAACCCGGCTGAACGCGCCCGGCCACCAAAGCGCGGCTCGGCCGCCCCCGCCCGAGCGCAGCCCCGCACCCGGAGCGCGGAGCCGCGGGGCTCGGAACGCGGAGCCGCGGCACAGCGGGGCGCTGAGGGCGGGG
>VWPU01019230.1:0-47186 GCA_013398955.1 Callaeas wilsoni
CCCGGGGCCCGCGGGGGGCGGCAGAGCCCTCGGCCGCGGGGTTGAGACGGGGCCGGGGCCGTGCGGCGGCCGCAGGCGAGGCGGTGGAGCCTGAAGAGAGCGAGCGAGCGAGCGGGCGGCGGCGGCGGGGCCGCCGTGGGGAAGGCAGGAGTGCAGGGGTTGCGAGCCCCCTCTGCCCGCGCGGGGCCGGCGGTCCGGCGCAGCCCCGGCCGGTCATCGCATCCCTTCTCAGAAATGCTTGCGGGAGCAAGTGCTGCAGGAAAGGGGTAACACCTCAGCACGCCTAGATAGTCTTGAGAACCAAAATGATGCGCTTCAGAGAAATGGCACACGTGCTTTCCCCCAAGGGCTTTATTCCTAACGGGATTGCAGCACCCAACTCCAGTTTAAGCTCAGTCTGAGGAGGTCCCAGCCTGTGGGAAGCTGACACTGGCTATAGATGTCTAAGTGCTCTGTCAGCAGAGGGTAAAGCTATCTTTTAGCTTGAGCAAAACTGCTTGAGTGTGGTTGGTGCTACCTGTGCGGGCTGTGCATCTGACAAAAAATGGATGAGGATGTATGTGGACAGCTGCAGGCAGGAATCTGGCAGGGACCGACCTGATGTGTGCTGATGCTGTCCTGTGCCACTCTCCCATGCTTCCTCCCTGACCTTGTGGCATCAGAAGAGGGGGATGCAGAGCAACCTTCAGCTGAGTAGCAAGGCCAGTGGGTTAAACCATGGAAGTCTGTATTTCCAGATGTTTGTAGTACTTTTATAGCCAAGCTTGGACCTTGGTCTCAATATCCTCTTCTGATTGCTTCCAGGGAGTAGTAGCTAAAGCTCCTCTGCTCATGGAGGAGTAATCAGATGAGAGAGCATTTGCTGAAACTGCCAGAAAAGCTTGGGTTAGGACTGCATTTAATTGCAGGGAGAGGTGTATGTGAAGAGCACTGTGGTATACATCAAAGCGGGTCTCTAACCTGCACAGGGAAAACTGAAGAGGAATAGCAACAAAGGATTCAGAAACAGAGAGGAGACCCATGCCAGGGAGCTGGGCTAGTTATGTCAAGGGCCTGGGCTCCTGGTCCTACCACCTTGCATGTAAGAAGTGTAAGGGTGCACATGGATGCATCCAGTGCTTGGGAGTGGTGCAGGCACTGGTGAGATCAGGCTGTTGACAGCCAGGGCTTCTTGTGTTCAGTGTGTCCAGAATAGAGAAAATTGAAGACAGTGGGGAAGATGTATCTGGTGTTGTCAAACTTGGCAGCTGAGGGAATAGGTCAAGGAGAGTACTTCTTACTGACTCTTCCAAAAAAGCATTTACTTGGTGGGAGGAGCTGTGTAAGTCATAGGTCCTTGTTGGCCACTGACTTGTGGTTTGTGCTAGGTTGACCCCACTAATTATGCACTTGGTTTTGTACACAATTGAGTGGCATTTTATTTATCAGTTAATGATGAAGCAGTTGGATAGTTGAGTCCCCAGTCTGTAAGACTTACAGACTGTAAGTCTGTAAACTCCTTTAAGTCAGGTACCACTCTGCCACTGTCTGGATGCCTGTCAAATCTGTGTGTGATACGAGGCTGAATTTTTGTATTTGGAAAAGTCACACGTCTTTCCTTCTGAAAGGGTCTACCCTTTCAGGCTCCTCAGGTTTCGGTGAACATAAGCCTGTGTTGCTGGAGCCAGCCACCACATTACTTGCTCCATGCCCTTTCCTGGGAGATCACTATCACCTGTCAAGTGAGCATGTGGATTTTGTGAGGCATTTTTCCATCCCACCTTCCAATAGTGCTTGCACCAGCTGCATGCAGAGGACTGGCCCACTGATTTGAGCAGGAACTATAACACACATCTTCTGGATGTTAAGCTATAAAAGTTAAGCTATAAAAAGCTCCCTAATTTACCTGAGATTAAATTATTATATATTATTATTATAGATACATGAAAGTGCATGAATGATAAAATTGGCAATGTTGGGGTTTTTTTAATAATACTTGCTGTAGGTAAGCCCTGACATTTTATACGTAGTTCTACAGTGACCAGGTTCTACTCCTATAACACTATAACACAGTTTTGTTTAAGGCAGTGTTTTACCTTTGGGCAAACAGAACTCTGGTATTGCTAATAGTTTTATCTGAACAGTGTAATCAGGGAAGCCTTGTAATCGTGCAGTTAAAAATCTAAGATAAGATTAAATCGTACATTTTGTGTGGTTACAGTCCCTCCATCCACTAGGCGGAGCAGCACACAGGAATGGCTGAGACAAGCTTGTGTGCCACACAATGTAAGGTAACAGCAGAGAAACTAAAGGAAAAAAAGAAGTTTTTAAATAGTATTGAGCAAACCAGCTGTATTAATATGCCAGTCAACATAGATACATGAGGGGATATTCCATTTAGAAATTAGCTTGCCATATTTCTCATGAAGTAGAAAGGAAATTTTGATTATGAGAAATATCTTGTTTCAGTATGATGATGGTACTCTTTTGTTTCTTTTTTAAAATTTCTAGACCCAAGTATAATTAGATCTTGCATGAATACTGATGAGAAAATAATAACTTTATTTATTAGGATACATATCCTCAGCATGCTACTTTAACTCAAATTGTTTTCTGAAATACCAGCTGCATTTTAGTTTTAGTTAAATCTGTTACCCAAGATTGTAACTTTAGTCACTGTAATCTGTAATTACATTATTCTAATCTGAAAGACTGCAATTCCAAGATAGACCAGCACTGCTTTCTTTGTTGAGTAGCATCCCATTTTTTGGGAAAGATGTGGACAACTGAAAGGCTCACAAATGATCTTGGCTGGGATGGAGATGGAGAAATTCTGTGGTCCTGGGAACTCCTGTCCTGCACCAAACATGCCAGGCTGGTGTGGGAGGAGGTGTCACAGGAGGGGATAGGTGTTCCTACCTTGAACGAGACAGCTGAGGTGTTAGGTCAAAGCACTTGATTTATTAATTTGCTTTAACCAGCATACATTCTTGCAGCAAGGACACACTTCTTTTGGTACCTAGCTTTGTATTAGTCCTTTCAGAAATATCTTAGTCTGATGTGTCCCAGAGCACTGTGGCTTGTGTTTTGTTCTTGTTTCTCCTCCCTACCTTTTGAAGCAACTCAAAATAAATTAAAAAATATTAGGCATGAAGCTCATGAAATTTTGGTGCTTTTTATTTGTACAGTACCTCATAATATCATGTAGTGGTAACTATTTCTCCTCTGCATTTCTGGATTTGTTACTTTCCAGTGGTGGTTCCTTTCTTATCCTCTGTTAGAGGACAGGAATGACCAATTACATTTTATTTCACCTTATGCTTTATTTTTAAAGACAAGAGGTTACAAAAGTAACTTGTTTTTATACCTTTACTGTGACTCCCCCCTTTACTCCTCCCAGAGGAGGAAAAATTGTCAGCTTGCTTGAGGATGACTTTTTCTGCAGTGATCCACTTTTGTCACTCATTTCTGAGGGTGATTCCTTCCTGAACTGTGTCATAGACAGTCTTTAAATGAAACAAACCCACTGATTATATGGTCACTATAACATTATCTTATGTAAATGCATATATGATTCTTCTTGAAATTAACAGCTTATTGTGGCTTAATTTCCTTTTTGAGGTTCTCCCAGCTTTGCAGTATATTCTCTTGATGCCAAGGTCTCTCCCTGTCCTACAGCATGTGTGTGGATAGTTTCTGCATGCGCTCGTAGCTGTGTTGAAAGTGTTGCTGCTCACGCTCTTCAGCGACATGTGCTGCAGAAAGTCTAGCTGTGCTGATGTGCTAAGGCAAGGGCAGATATGTCTGCATAAATTATCGGCAGCTGAGGAAAAAGTGAAATCCACACCTCTTGTGATCTGAAGGGAAAATTCCACTATGATGTTACAGAAAACTGGATTCAGAGGCTTTGGCACCACTGTTAAAAGCTACCAAACTCTTTAGGACATGAAGAAATAAAAGAAGGTCTGGTGAGAACCTCTCTATCCCCATCCCTCCCCCAGCGCAAAATTTTCCATGTGTAAGATGAGGCTAACTGAGAACACTTCATACAGATAAGAGTTTTGGTTCCTTTCTTTTTCTCCGTCCTGTACCACTTCCCTGCCCCATGATTTCCTGTATATTTTTTTCTAGCTACTGAAAACTGGAGACAGAGTATTGCTTCAGAGAACACTGATGAGATGAACTTCAAGCTGAAAATGCAGTTGCTGAGCCATACATAGAAGAATTTCTGTTCTCTGTCAAACCTGAGAGGGCTTTTGTCTTTAGACAGATATATTGGATGACAAATGGATTAGTGGGGATGCTGGATGAGCCAAAGCCCTAAGAACTGTTACCTTAATAATGTCAGATGCATCAGACTCTTTAAGTATTTTCTTTTCTTAACAAATAATCTTATTTATTTCAGCTTTCTGTTGTATGAAACAATGATCATTTCTCTAATTGCCTTTGCTGACCTCGCCTGGCCCATGGCTTTCCAGCTGAATAAACTGAGATAGGGCAATAAAACCCAAATCTTCACCACTAATTAGCTTTTGAAACATCAGTGTTTACCAGTCACTGCATGAACTGACTATCAGGCATTACACTACCATGAAAACAATCTACAAGTGCATGTCATGAGTGTAAAATAATACAAGGCACAGAGTACAGTGCTGAATTGCAACTGAATGAAAAGATACTGGGCATGTTGCGTGACCTTCAGCAAGATTCAATGTTTATGTCAGTGAGAAAAATGAGCCAAATTATTCATGAGGCTGAAAGGGGGAGAAAGGACATGTGATCTTGGAACAGTTAGTTATGTTATTCTTGGGGGAAAAGATCAAGATGACTATGTTAATATTACCATTTATGTTACACTCTCACCAGAGTCAGAGTTTCAGGAATGTGTTTTATCTGTGTGTTTTATCCAACTGAAAAAATACAATAGGATTTTAGAGCATCAGTCAATACTGGTTTTATTTCTTTTTGGTTTTGTATTTTTTATGAAGCAGATGCTTTCAGAAACAAGGTGAATCAATAGGTGTGAATCATCGATAAGGTGGCTATAAGATGAAACTTTTAAAGAATATAATATAATCATGCATTAATATGTGAAAGCAAAAAAAAAAAAAAGAAAAAACCCAAACTATTAAGGACTTTACAAAATAAAAACAAAACTCAAAACTGTTTTCAGTGATGTAGCTATATTCTTTAGAGATGCTATACACTTAACAGAGGAAGTTGAGTATATTATTACAGAAAATAATAAAAAATGTGTCTTTGAAGGTACTGTTTATCATTAGGAATGAGAACTCTGCTTTTCAGCGTTGTCTGCAGGTGAGTAGCCCTGCTGAGACGCACTCGTGCAATAAGCGCAGAATATGTCCTGACAGAGATGGTGTGCCAGGCTTGGCCTTTTTACTTTCAGAAGCCATGTGTCATCAGCCCCTGCATTTTCTTATTAGATATTCACAAAAGTAGCTCCTTTTTATGAATAAATAGAGTATTTAAACTAATCTTATAATTCCACAGTAGAATAGTGAAATTAAATACATGGGTAATTTCAGTGAGTGAAGTCAAAACTGGCATACACCGAATGAGAAGTCAAAGTATTGGGTGTCTGATGTCTGAATATTTTCTGATAAAGAAGACTATATAAAAAGTAGAGTGGTATTTTTTCCTGCAGCCATTTCATTTTATCTGCAGTGTACAGAGGTTTGACATTAGCAGTTGCCCACAAATGTTCTCAGACCAGTGTTGACACAAACAGAGTGACCACATTATATCTACTTCATATACATCATCTATCCTTCAAGGGGGATAAAACCATACAACCTTGGGACACTTACAAGGGAAGTCACTCACTGGAGTCAATGTATTTGAAATTCAGTGGGGCACATATTACAGCCCTGGCTGGAAAAGTAAGTTCAGAGACTTGTAGTTTTGAGAAACTGAAAACTCATCCCTTTGCAGGCAGTCATCCTGGGTTGAGTGGTTTAGTTCCTGACAAGTAAAAAACCATTTCTGACATCCTCAGGGTGCATTAGGCTTTTCTCCTGGTTACTTCTGAGGGGATTCCCAACCTGTGAAGCTGTTCTCTACCCTGCTGAGGTCATGATTTCTCAAACTGACAAATTTCCTTAATGGGGTGCTCATTTTTGCACAGTCCCTGGAAAAGGCAAACACTACACTGTCCAGCTGAATTGATTTTGGTCCTATAAGCCACTTTTGCTGATAATTTTCAGTAATATTTTCAAGGGCTTTTTGCTTTTCTCCTGACTATATTCTACGGCTGGAAACTTCAGTGGATTCTCACATTAAATACTGTGGTTTGTGTCATGTCAGTTCTGTGGTATAAACGGTTGTCTCAATGAAGCTCTATTGAAACAAAGTTCATTTTTAATACTATGTTGAGCTTTAGGCTTTCACTGCCTTCAAATATAACTTCTGCATTTCCAGCATTACATTCTATCAGTTAATCCAATGTATATTTATGTCTTTTCAGATATTAGTTCATTCTGCTAATTAAATTTACTTAACCAGTACTCGAACTTTTATCCAGGAGCACTTTCAACGTCAGACTTTCAGCGTTGTCACGACGTAACCCTGCCATCTACTGGAAAGTATTTAGTAATGTTTTTTGTCGTTAAAATTGGGGTGGGGATGTCTACAAATGTCACGTACAGAAAAGGCCACCTATACTCTGAAACACACAGAATGTGTTTCCCCTGTTGTTCAGGGGAAACATGCATCTGAAATGCAAAGAGTTACATGGAAAGGGATCAAATATGTAGCAAACAAGTGTTTTTAACTCTCAGACAGCCAACATTTTTTGCCTTCAAAAGTTATCAGATCTTTCATCCTCCCCCCCCACTACTTTTTGGGTGGTGTCCCAGGACTAGGGAAGCTGGCTGGGTAGTCCTTTGGCCTCACAGTTCTCTGCATGATCGGAAAGCTTGGGAGTGGGCAGTCAGGCATTGCACAGTTTCTTTGATGGCTCAGAGATTTTGTGTGTGTGCGTCTGATTTCTACTTGAGCGTGCAGCTGTACCCTCAAGATTACCAGGTTTTCATCTGGAGGGATGAAAGAAGCAAGCATTTGGAGAGACCAAGTGTAGTAGACCAGCTGTGCTAGAGGAGATGTGCATGGGTCAGTGTTGCCAATCTCTGCTTGCAGGTGATGCTGTGCAATAGGCTCTGGGGCTACTTGGTCCTGTTTTCTCTTCCTCTGTGTCAGTTACTGGTAGACTGCTGGCATCTAGAAATACTGGGTTTAGTAAAAGACAAAGGCTCGTGGTTTGCAGAACTCCTGTTTTTCTTGCCTTGTGCATTTGTGTAGCTGAGAGGTGCAAAGAAGTTCTTGCAATATGGTCAGACATACACTATGGTTCTGGGAGCATCTTGCCTCAAAGGCATCAGAGCTGATATCTCTAACGATCTCTAATTATCACTCCATGTCCTGCTCTTTCTGTACCCTTTCTTCCTATACCCTTCCTATACCCACTTTGTGGATGAGTTTTGCTTTAGTCGTTCTACAAGACATTATCTCCTCTGAAAGACAGGGAAAGAAAACCCAGTGCAAAATAGAAAAGCAAAATTTGCTTCATAAAAGAGTTGAAGCGATTCATAAGTCATCTTGCATTGGTTTGCAAGGACTGGAAGCTATGTCCCTGTTTAGCAAACTGCCATGAATTGACTCACAGCCAAAGCTGTCCATACAGGGGTGTGTACCCCTTAACAAAATACGGTCAACTTCACGAGCTCAGGTACAGCTGTATGTGTTACATAACACATCTTAACACGTGTTAACACATGTTCAGTCCCAGCAAGTAAACCCAACAGCAACTTCAGCTGTGCTGAGCAGGACGCAGCGCTTGGTCAGACTCACTCCCAGATGTCCGGGGTTGTGCCACTGGATGTGGCTCCCTGCAGAAGGAGCTAGGTTAGGTGTGCCAGCGGTGCCGCTGTGCGTAGTGACAAGCTAGCATAGCAACCGTGACAGCTCCCCATTAGTAAGCAGAAGGTTCTCCAGAATGACTTTTCAGTGGAAACATCTTTGCAAATGAAGTATATTAACTATCTGCTTCAGTTGTCGTTTTAAGACTAGATTAAAAAGCAAGATATACCAGGTGAGTAATTTTAAAGATTATTGCATAATCGCAATAGCAGAGATGCAATCAAAGGCTCATTAATGCTTTCTTTCCTCCATGTACTAGTTTTCAAAAGAAATTATATTTCTTGGTAGAAGACCTTTCTATTATGGAGGAAATTATGTAACTTTCCTTTTGATAGGAGAAAAGACCAAAATTGTTATCTACTCTCTGGTAAAATTGTCATTTTACAGCTCACCTCCTCATGGAAAAACCTTGAATAGGGTTCATATTACTTCCAGATATCAAAAGAAAAAAGTAATTGGTACCAGCACATTGTCTGGATGTTAATAATATTTCAGTTTTACCTTGTTGAAAAAATAATTTATTCCCACCATATATTAGAAGGGAGGAGATTTGGCACATTCATAGGCTTACTGTGATAATGTGTAATACTTGCATTGACGCTCAAAACCATTTTAGGTTATTTAGTTTTATGGAGGATTGTCTCCTACGCTATAATAGATGGCAGTTTTAGACGGCAAGGTTTTAGAGCCCCAGACACAGGATATCACTTACCTAGGACTGAAATGGGATGAGCTGCAGGAGGTACTGCACCACAGATGGGGCCGCTGGGGTCAGGCTCTGGGCTTTGCAGAAGAATTTTTGCACTAGGCATAAACGGGTAGTTTTAGAGGGAGAGGGCACAGGAACTGCTTGAGCTGTTCATGATCAGAAGACAAGAAAGAAGGATATTTTGGGTGACTGCCAATGAAATAAGTTCTAATTTTCTGCTCCAACGCTGAACTAGAACTGCTTGTCTTTAGGCTGAGAGATGGGTGTGACAGAGTGGGACAAGTTACTGTGATGTTGCTCTACCCTCCTGTGAAGACCATGTCTCTTTCTTGCAGTCAGCCAAATGATGTGGGGTTTTTTTTCCTCCAGCTACAATACATCACTGCATATCAAACTGAAGTATTTCTTGAACAAAAGGACAATTTCAGTCATGGCTGAATCCTAAAGGGAACCAAGAATATTCTGGTTTAGCTTCTCCTGTCACATCATCATAGTGTACGTGGCAGCAGTATGAAGTCTCTTCCACCTACCCTGCATTTCATATCCTGAAAGAGCAGCTACTGTCTACCCTATTCAGAACACTTTTTTTTTTCTTCTTCTGGTAGGTTTTAAGAGCTCATTAAAACTGCTTTTTCCTTTTCACAGGACTCAGATATTTATGCATTATAAAACTTTCCTTTTGTCTACAACACAGGTTGATTTTACTGCCTACTTTCATTGTATCCAAGCCTGCATTAATGAGACACTCTAGGAGAAATCGTAACAGATAGATTGCCTAGAAGGGAATAAATGGTATCATCTACTAGAATAAATAAAATTGCAAGAAATTCTAAGACTCATAGACTGCCAAAATATTAATTTTTGCAGAGTTAAATAGGATAAGTCTTGTTTACAGAAAGCTATCTATGGACTTTTCAGAATAGACAGACTTACTAAATGTATTTGGAAAACGGGAAGAACAAAGCAGAATATCCATCTGCCCAGCCTTTCACCAGTAACCCTTCCTGCTCCGAAGGTGGGAATGGCTGCTGTGAATACATTGAGCATGGTCAAGAAAAGGTGACCACAGTAACTCCAACTGGCAGAACAAACAGGGTGTATTTGATGTTTCTTACATGTTCTGTAGAATTTTATTCTGCCTCTTACTTTCATTTGTGCCAGATACCCATCACCTTTAGCACTTGTGCTGAGTAGCAATGAGTTGTCCCTCCTCCACTCTGAACAGGAGCGTGGTGTCAGTTCTTGCTTACTAGAGAGATGCTCTGGAGGGGACCAATGCTATGGCAGGGGCAGTTCAGCCTGGGATGCTCTTTCCCCCATTCCTCATGCACTTAGAAGCCAGGAGTCATCTTAGGTAAACCCAGCTGGTGTGAGGCATGTCCAGCCACCTCACAGCTCCAGTCAGGCAAATACATTCAAGATATCCACACCAGGTATTTGGTGGGAGATGTAACTGTGCATTTCAAGGACATAGGTAATTCAAGATAATTGAAACAGCAACAGGAGCACGCAGCTTTCTCTTCACTGCACTTGATATGTGGGTAATTGGTTTTCCTTTGTATGATATATATAAAGTTCATGTACTGATGACAAGTAGTTGTTGAAAATATTTGCAGCTCTGGAGAAATAAAGTGCTTCCACTGTGGGTGTTTATTGTTTGATGAAAAATACATCATTTTGTTAGAAGAGTGTATATCTGGAGTCCAGTGAACAGCTTAATCACTTTAGAAGGATAATTTATGAAACTGCTGTAAAATATCATAGTCTATAGAGTAACTTAACGTGTACAACATGGCTTATAAAATAAAACAGTATTTAAGCATAAAATGTGAGAGAATTATTTGATAGTATACCTACTATTAAAAAAATAAAGAGGAAGTGAAGATATATTAGAAATCAAGTATTCTTATTTTATTTGGAAAATATAAATTGGTGGTAAAATGAATTAACTGTAAAATCTATTGATTTTAAAGTCCACTGAGACTTTTAAAATATAAAAATGAAATGGTTATTCATTCAAATGCTATTCATTCTCATAAAGCAAACTCAGTTTCTCTGAATGGGTTTCCTATTATTTCTTTGATTTGTAAATAGTTTATGGAGACATTTTCAAAACTAGATTTTCTTTTGAAGCACCTTCTGTGCTGTGAAAGAGATTTAACTTTGTCAACAATTCTTTATGGAATGTAAGGCTAATGCATCAGACTTGCTTAGGTCCAGGGTTGGATGCTCTCAACTCCTGGGCGCTCAGAAAGGCAGGGTGTATCCATCAAATTGCTTAAAGTCTTTGCTCTGAGATATAGCTTACACACCTCCAACAGGGGGGTTTGTATATTCGTAATTAGGTTACAGGGATACTTTCAGGAGATCTTTGCTGGATGTTCTGTTGTTTGCATGTACTGCGCGAAGTAGTATTATTTAGTTATTGAGCAATTCTTGATAGTTACTTAAGGTAAAATTGTCACTTTTTTTTGATATCTGAGTAAAATCAGACACATAATTTCCATGTATCAATAAATGCAGGTTTCAAAAAGTGCCAGTTGACAAGAGAATTTTGTTTTGATACCTTCATACAATTTCTCCTACAGTTTCTCCCAGTGTCCTAAAATCCTGTTGTTGAAAATACAGGAAAACAGGTAAAACAAGTGTCCTAAAAGAGAAGCTGGAGTTGACTTAATCCAAATACCAGCAACTAACACACTGACCACTAATATCAAGCTGGAATACTGTGCTGGTAAGGAACTTCAGGCAGTAGAGTTATTATACATTTTAAAAGCCCCAGGCAAACATTCCATCTTGCTCCCCTCCATGCTGTTCCACTTGACTTTGAGCTTTCATTCTCTCAAGTCACAACTGACTTGACTCAGTGGTTTAGAATGGCACATAGACTGATGTCTTAGGCTTCAGAATTAATGCTTTAATGCAGCAATTTGTCACTGTCGGAAGTAACTCTGCTCTGAAATGAACCAAATAATCAGTCTGAGGGAATGGGGGAGAAATGGGCAGCACTTCTCCTTGCCTGGGACAGTCTCCAACATCTGTAATCAGGAACAACAACAACAACAGTGTCTCTGAAAGGTGTCTGGTGATATACATAAATCATATATGAGTGAGAGATAGTTCAGCTCTGGAGAAAAGCATATGGAAATGCTGAAGTATATCGGGAAAACTGCACTGATTTGTCATGTTGCATTTGCTCCCTTCTCTTGGGCAGATGCATGATTTGCTCTGCACCTGCTGAGCAATGGAGCTTGGCACTTCAGACACCCAGTGCTAATTCTGTCCTGCTCTTCTCACCTGCACTGTGTGCTTTGCACTAAAACAGCTCAGAGAACTTTGTAATTATAATCTGTATAGGTCAAAGTCTCCAGGCATTAGCAATTATGAATTTACCAGTATGATAAAAACGAATTTGACTGCTTACAGATAATGAAAATAACCACATATTAGTGAGGGGTTAAAGATGCCTGGCTTTTTGCATGGGCCCAGTAAGTAGAAAGAAATCTAACCATATGCTGTTATCTTGATTTTGGTACTCAAGCTGGTGTTGGTCAGTGTAGACAAATCCCTTGTCTGCCTGAGCTGACTGGGTAAATTCCACAGTCCATGGCTACCACAGCTGGAACTGCTGAGATCTCCAGTGCCTTGACTTGGCTACTAGTGATTCCCATTTTGATTCTCACACCCTAACATTCCATGGACTTTCTGACAATAGGCTGAAGGCCGGTAAGTATTTTCAGAGTATTTCCTTGACAGAGGAAAGGGGAGTATGTGTTCATGTGTTCTGTAACAGCTGTCTGAACAGTCTTGAGACAGATTCCTGGTCATGGAAAAAATTCCTGGTCAATGGAAAAAAAAGTTAGGTGTTGCTTTGGTTATTGCATGGATGTCTCTTGCCAATACTCTAGTGAAGGAGGATATACTGCAGACCTAGAAAACTCCTCTAAAGTCCTTTCTGTTAATTGAAAAGTAGTCCACAGTGACTGTAGGACTAGGAATGTGTTTTGTGTTTTGTTCTGGAAAAAAAGTAAGTCAGTGGCTTGGTAACAAGTATAATTGATGTTAGAACAAAAATTAAAGATGGAAAGAAAACTAAGGCTATTGCCGGAATATTTCCTAGACTTTAGAACATCTGGGTTTTTCTCCACTCTAAAGGGCTTTTCTTAGTTTCCTTGTATGTTTTTGGTTGTTTTTGTTTTGTTTTGGTTTTTTTCCCATAATGGTTGTAAATTGCATAATGTCCACAATTATTTGTAAAGAAAAAGTAATAAATAAATTGATTTTGGGGATTGCAAGAACCAACAAGATCACACCATTTAAAATTCTCTGTAACCTGTGTAAATACATTTCTCATACTTACATCTTAGGTACAGGCCAGATTTCACTGGGGTTGAATGAAACTGGTGGAAATACTGTGATGGAGACAGCATTTTTGAATATGAGAGTGTGGTTACTCAGATCTTCCTGGTTCATGGTGTCCTGCTAGTATATTCATGCTTCTTCTACTGTTTCACATATTTGAGTGAAGAAATTGTAAAACTTTTAAAAGTTCACACCTTAGTCTTGCTAATCTTGAAGGTGAAAGAGATTGATACAAAGATTCACCTATCCTGGAATTTATACATTCTGGAGAGACAAGCATTTCTCTTTGTGGACATTTTCATGTCCATCACATTTACTGGAATTTTATTATATTACATTCTCAAGGGAAATGACATGCAAATAATGGATCAGATCCAAATCATCGTAGTAACCCTGTGATTGCCCATTCACAGCCCTTGAAAATTTTTGTCTTCTGAAAGAAAACATCTCTTGACTTATAGGATATTCAGAACATCAAAAATTCGAAATACAGGTAAAACTACTTGAAGAATTTTTTTTTTTCCCTGAGTGGATAGTTTTTACTCACCCTGTCTCTGTGACTTCTGCCATGATCAGCTGTTGTGTTTTGAACGTTTACTTAATTGTAATCTGTGAAACCATTCCAATGGAAGGACAGTTTTTCTCTGCCAAGCCTGGCAAAAGAAAAGATATAAAATCAATGTTTTATTGATCCTGCAGGTCTCCAACACTGTCATACTGAAAGTAGCTTCAAGATGGGCAAGACCTCATCTGCAATACCATGAGTATATTACTATACTATTTTTTTACACTAATGTTTTATGAGATGACCGAGCAATTCTCTTTTTCTGGACTCTGGGCTAGGTTTCCTTTTGTCAGTCAATGATATTCCAAATCATGGGATGTATGCAGTTCAGCATAACTTAATCAATGTTTGTTTTAAAGTAAATGTTTTAAAATAACTGAAAAAGCATATTTACCCTCCACTACTACCAGATGTGTACTGGCGGAAAATACAGAGAAATGCAGTAATGCTGTCTTCATTTGCACTGGTATTAGTCATGCTAATCGGACCCTTTTCTCTGCAGCATGTGTGTGTATGCAAGGGAGCATGTGTAGACCCCCGGACATGTACTCAGGGTCCAGCAGCTTGGTACATTGGCTCTTTCCATCACTGCATGATGTGATCTGTGCCTGCTGCTAAATCCTTGTATTTGCAGCAAATCATGATACTGCTTTGCCTTGTATTTCACTGTGAAAGCTGTAACCCTCTTGAAACCCCCATCCTTCCAGACATCCAGACAGCCTATTTGCAGCTGGCACCTTTCAGCAGGGGCCTGCTAACTTCATTTGCTATTGTCTGCTTTTACAGAAGTGGTGGACTGTAGGTTCATTGACAGATTAATTTTTTCATTATCAGCATATGTGGCTGTTTGAATACTTACTATTCCCTCATTCCTGTCCATTTTCTGCTTATTGTCAAAGAAGCTAAAGTGTTTTGTGGAAAGCCCAGCTTACCAAGTCAATTTTGCATGGCAATTATTGTTTAAGTAAAACAGCATCACAAAAAAACTTCCTGGAAACATACATGTCTTGTATAATTAGCTCTGAATAAAATTATGCTATGAATATAAATCTGAACTGATTTATGACAACAAAATAGAGTTGTCTGATGCAGTTAGAAATCTTTCTAACTATTGCAGTTCTTAAAGAGGAAAGTCCTGCAGTTTTAGCAACAAATACCTTGCATAACTTTTTTACTCCTCAGTTAGTGACTACCTCTACAGTTTATCAGGTGAAAAAAATATTTCCCTAAAGGAAATAAGCCCACTGTAGTCTTTACTACTTGTATGCAAGCTCATAGTCTACAAACCAGCAGGCTATTGCCTTAGCTGTGCACTTGAGACACTGCTTATCACACAGAAAAACTGAGTCAAGCAGCTGTTGGCTCCAAGGCAGCAGGACAGGCACAAAACTTCTTCACTGCATGAGCTGCTGGTGTTTTAGTTACTGATGATTTTCTCTGCCAAAAGCCATAATCTGGATTTGAAAAGAAAATAAAGGTCTAATTAGCTCATGTTTTATGCTTTATCTGAAAGCCATGACTTACCTAGGGAGAGGTGCATGTAGCAGAGCGCAGTCACTTCCCGTCACCTGAGTGACTCCAAAGTTTGGTCCCTTCAGTCGCTGCTCTCTCTGTGACACTCCTGCTGTTTGCAGTGGTTTTCCTCCTCACTAAGCTAAGAGACAGCAGGACAACCCTTGGCAGAGCTGAGGGAGATTTGCCTTCAGATCCCTGTGACGTACCTGCTGCAGATGAGTCGCCAGCTTTGTGAGCACTGCAGACTGATGGGTTTACACGCCCGGCTCCTGCCTGCACACTTCTCTGAGAGCTTCTGGTAAAACTGCAGGTATCACTTAAAATCTGTGACAACCTGGGTGACTGAGGCTCTCTGCTCTTTGCCTCTGACTGGCCCACGTTTCCCTGAGAGGAGCTCACTGAAGATGCATGGCAGGGTGTCCCTTTCAGGATGGGCTCTCAGCTGAAATCTCCCTAACTGTCATTCAGAAAGGTGTGGAAATCGTTCTGGTGTTCATCTGTGTGTAGTCGTTACTGTCCGCCTCTTCTGTAATGTCCTTCTGTGCTTCTGGAGTGACCTTGTGCTCCAAGTGAAGAGGGGCTTCTCTTGTCAGGCTAATTTCTGGTAGCCTGGTGAGGTATTACTGCAAGTGTGACCTGTAAGTTTAAATCCAGAGATGATTATGCTAATTTAAACCTTTTAAATTTGGCTCCATATGTGTCTAAGTGTTCACATGCAAACTCTCATTTCCAAAGACAGGCAGAGGCTGCCTTTCACCTCTTTTCCTCATTTGATTATGTGGCTCACTGCTGCTGCTAACAGATTACATTTTCAGCTATTACCAATTGCTCTTAGATATAATTTAGTCTTCTTAGACTTAGGAAGAAAATAAAATAAAATAGGGTAATTTGTCATCGGATCATAATAATCTTGCTACATAAACCTTTCTGATTATTACTTTTTAAGTTAGTCAATAATGCCTTCTGAGGCTATAACGTAAGTGCAAATGTGGCATCCAGAGTAATATGAGACAGCGCATGTGCACAGCAGACATTGTCTCATCTCTAAAACATCACTGTATCCCTACTGCAAGAAAAATAAGTTAATTTTCATAGAAATTCAAATAAAATCTCTGATTCTTGTCAAGCTCTGAGCATTTTAGTGTGTTTGAAGTTCTCTTGACACTGCTTCTGCCTTAATAAAAGACACAGTTTTCTGCAAGATAGGCAGATATGAAAGGCTGGTGCTCATGGCTGTATATTTCCTTCCAAATTAAGGTTATGTAGTCTTCTGGAAGTAAACAGGTTTTGCATGGAATTAGAGGTTGTTTGTTTAAATTTATAAAGTCATATAACAAATAAAAGGGCCTGTTAATCTAAGCTGAGAGTTGGTGTGAGCCAGTGTCATTGGGAAATAAGCTCTGAGATGGGAGGTTGGGCCATTGGGTAACATGGTGGGTAGAGTAGGGTTTGACCTCTAGACATAAAAGAAAAAAGGCAAAGCTTGAGTTCACAGCAGGTTACTGGAGAAACTTCTCAGAATTCCAGCAAAAAGTTGATCCTAAAGCAGTTTTTAGGTCATGAGCAGCTTTGTCTAGGTTGAAGGTGAGATGCTACACTGACTAAAACCATGATTTATGCAAGCTTACCAAGTAATCCAAACTCCACCATAAACCTACTTCTAATTTCTATCTGGCCTGAAAGAGAAATGGGGCAAAACCCTGTCTGGGGAAAAGAAGTAGTGTGCAAAGGCTGGAGCTTGAGTTGGGGCTTGAATTCACAGAGCTCCAAGGCAAAGGAGAGTGTCTGCAAGGGAAACAGAGATGCTTTCCTGTCAGGTCAGTGGCAGGCTACGATATCTCACTGTGAAAGGGTGGAGATTAGAATGGGATATGTGTTCAGTCAATGCTAAGGCCATGACTTGTTTCAGAACTTAAGAAATTATGGCATATTTGGTTTCTGAGCCAGCTTTTTCTCCGGGGCTTAACTGCAAGGCTGGGGAAAAGATCAATCTTAGTGTTGGGGTTCAAGCTGGGATTTGGCATTGCCAGTGCCAATAATGCTGCTGACAAGCAAGTCGCACAGAGCTGGCCAGCCTGTGTTGGGCATCAGTGCCACTTTGCGTTCCTGTGATGCTCGTACATGTGAAGCTGCATGGTGTCACTAATTTAGGGGGAAAGGTAGGCTTGTATTTAGAATCAGAGTGAGTTTGCTAAACTAAGTGTGGGAAAACTCAGATGCCTGCCTATTTTAACTTGTGTGGACTGTCTGTGCACAAATATATAAATAAAAGTTAGAAATGATAGGTATTTTTCAGGAGGCTGAAAAACTTCAGATATATATGCTCTTCAAATGTAATTTTCTTCTTTGAATTTGGTTGGATCTTGGCAAATATAGCAGCAGCAGCAGCACAGATGCTACCACTGTGTACTGAGCACACTGACCTTTCAGCAATTTCCCTGTGTTTCAAGCATAGTATCTTTCTGGGCCCTGGGGAATCCCAGGATGCTGGAAGCAAACCCAAGTAAAACTATAAAAAAATCGATGCTCTTGATTTCAAAGAACAGCAAAACACATGAGTCAGTCACAGAGGCGTAATCCCTTACTTCCCTCCTTGCTATGCCCCACCATAATTTCACTGGAAATCAATTTTAAGTGCTGTCCTAGATGGGGCTTCTTCTGACTACGTTTTTCACAAGTCCTTTGATTTTTTTTTCATGAAAGCTTTAAAAAAAGAACAAAGTTGGTGGCTGAGTAGTGGTAGCTGATGAGTTAATTGAATGCCTGGCTTTGAGGGGAAGTAAAAAATGTACCTAACTATTACCTGGTCACTGGAGAAACTGTCCAGCCTGTTTGCATCTGGTGATGGAGCTGCACACCTCTGGGCAATAGCTGTTTCTCAGTTTTATCTAAATAAAATAAAAGGCAATGTAAAATTCTGTTGTACATTACATATGTTATGTAATTTTTGGGTCTGTAAAGCACCACTGTACATGGCAAAGGAAGGTCTCATGGCTGAATCAGAGAACTGGAAGTCAGAAGGTCTAGGTTTTCATCTTTACTGCAGGTTTCCTCAGGAACTTTGGACACCAACTCATTATGTTTGTGTCTCAATGTTCCAAATTACAGAATAAAACTATTTACACTTTGACATAAATGTACAATTTTTTGTAAAGAGGATCTTAGAATAGAATGTTTTTTCTGGGTTGCCAACATGTTACATCCATCTGGGCTTGTGGGCTGTGGCATGGGATAGTTCACTTTCTTACCTGAAAACAGGTACTTTTCCCTACTTTTGCTCTGATGTTGTGCTTAGACATAAAGAAAAAGCATCAAAACCAATATGTGTAGTCTGCATATAATAAGTTTATATTAGGCTGTAATTTTGCTTCATTAGAATCTGTTACTGGGAAGTTGATGAGTCACTGCACTTGTGACGAGTGCATCTTTGTGGGTTAAATTATTGTCTCCTATTTCATCATATGCACATTGCACACAATGTGAAGCAGCTCTGCCTTAATTTGCTTAATTATTAATCATTACAAGTAAAAATTAAGGAAGAAGTTAAGAAGGAGTTGTCATGCACATGGAGTGTTAGACTGAGAGGTGATGTCAGTTTAATGTTTTTAAGGCTAATGTTTTAGCCTTTGCTAAATAATATCAAGCCAGCTTGCCAAGGACAAGCCTCAAAGATATCACAAATCTACAGATTTGCTTTTTTAAAGTGAAATCAGTAAGAGGCCTTTCTGTGGTCACTCATAGGCGAATCGAGAAAGAACAGTGCTTGATTCCTCAAGGACTTGTAAAGGAGAAGGACTATTGAAATTAGCCACTGTACTTTGAAGCCTCAGAAAGAGCACACGGCTCACGAGCACCGTGTCAGGGAGAGAAGGAGGATGTTCTCAGACCTGTGTAATGAAGCACTGCTTCTCCACTGATCTCAGCTGTGTAACTAGAGGCTTGCTTTATACAGCACATGAGATTCCAGCTTTAAAACAATTTTTCAACAAGGCTATTGAAGACTTGAGGCTCTTTGCTTATTTGAATAGTACAGAAATCTTGAGCATATTCTGGAAGCTGGTAGTATGAGAAAACATTTTTAAGTTGTTCTTGTCCAGCAGAGATGATTTTGGAAAAAAATTAAACACAGCTTCTTTACCATTAATGTTCATGGAGAGAAAAGAGAGCATCTTAGGCTTTTAATATTCTTTTTAAAATTGTCCAGATAGCACAAAAATAGCCTGGTTAGCTTTTCTGGGATAGTGTAAGGAGACAATATGTTCGACTTTGTATCTTTGTGGATGGTCAGGTGAAGCATTGAAGAACTTCACTATGCTGAGCTAATTTTTGCAGGAACAGAGCTCCAGAGAAACTGAGTTTTAAGGTGAGGAGCTGATCAGAGTGCTGGAGCACCTCTCCTGGGAAGAAAGGCTCAGAATGTTGATGCAGTTCAGCCTGGGGAAGAGAAACCTCCTGGGATACCTTAAGCAGCCTTCCAGTACCTGAAGGGGGCCTGCAAGAGAGCTGGATAGGGACATTTTACAAGGGCATGGAGTGACAGGACATGGGGGAAAGGCTTCAAACTGAAGGAGAGTAGGTTTAGAAACAAAATCAGGGAAAAATTCTTTACTGTGAGGGTGGTGAGGCACTGGGGACAGGTTGCCCAGAGAAGTTGCGGCTCTCCCATCACTGGAAGTGTTCAAAGCCAGGTTGGATGTGGCTCTGAAAAACTTGGTCTAGTGGAAGGTGTCCCTGCCAAGGCAGGGAGGTTGGCACTAGATAATTTTGAAGGTCCCTTCCAACCCAAAGCATTCAATGGTTTTATAATATATAATTGAATACATTTCATTCTTGCTTTAGTAGAAGTGGGTTTTGTAAGCTCAGATTTGACCAGTGGTGAATGATAGCCTGGGTCGTTCACCTCTAACTACCAAAATATATTTAAAGCAAAGGATTCTTTCAATATGTTTTACTATTTGCATGTTTTAACTGGGGCAGATGAAAATATATTGTTCATTTTGAAAGAAAAATTGTACATGACAGGAATACTAAAAACCAGAAGCAAGTACTTACCTATTCCTACTGAAGAATACAATTCAGGTCACCCTCTGTCCTAAGGAAATCAAAGTTCGTGCAAGCAAAAAGGAAAATGTATTTATAAAGTAGCTATATTCTACATTTTCTTCATTCCACTAAAGCGTACTGACAGACAGTGTGTGACCTGTGACCGTGCAACAAGAACCAGTGGAATTAAACTCCTGGAGCTGTTTTATTCCTTTCACCATACAGACACTAAGGAAACTAAGGAATGGTTATGAGCCAAGTGGACTGAAGGATTTTTAAATAACTTCACATGCAGAACCTGTATTTTTCTCTCTGAGTTATATTCTGATTATATTCCCCTGTAGGAGGGACAGAAAATAAAATGAAGTCTGGTCAAAGTTACCTTCCAAAGTTGTCTTTGACAAAAGGTGCCTTTCATTTACACAGACTGATTACTGCAAGTGTTCCGTGACTCAGCAAACTGTGGGGTTTGGCTGTCAGAATTAAATAGTCTCTTGTGGCACAATGCCAGAGTTCAGTGTGCTTTCACTTAGTGTTATCAGAAACTGAGAGTCAATAAAATTTATAGAAGCAAAATTTTCCAGCATGCCCATGACCTTGCTGGAGAAAGTTGTGCATTCAGCAGTGCCAGCTACTGTCTCTCATTGTTCAGAGGTCATCTTCACTTTGGTTTGTATCTAGACTTTTGTACAGGAGGAAAAGGATGAATTTTCATTAAATTTTAAATTCTAGTCTTATGATGTGGCACAATTTAAACTAGGTTATACATTATAGACCCACCGTGCACTGAATTGGTCTCTCCATCTTGCTTTATCAAGAAGTGCAAGGCAATACCTCTCCATAAGAACTTCAAAAAGGGATAATTTTCAATTCTGCAACATTCATAGGGTGCAGAAATCTGGGCTATTTTTCTGAACATCCTGTGTATTACTTTCTAGCTGGAATAAGTGTCATGTTATTGTAAGCCCAGTCCTTAAGTTCATGAAGGCATTTGCTACATTCTCTGAAAATATTCTAGAGAATTAAAACTGGAATTTAAATTTGTATTCATTGGTTTCGCAGCCCAGAGAGTGCCTATCTTTTCACTTCAAAAGTCTAATGAAACAGATCCCATATGGCCTCACTTCAGGATTCATGACATTGGCTGTGTCCCACTAATGGGGTTTCTAAAGCTTCCCATTGCCTGGATGCTCTGTGCTCTCACTGTTCTGTTCTTTTTCTTTCTCAATAGGATAATTCCTCTCTTGTTAACAGGACAACTGCTCCTTTGTTTTCAATAAACCTGATACATCACTCAAAAATCAATTGGCAAAAAACATCCTATCTGTTTCTGCTGTAGAAATATTGCAGTGGGTGCTAGTGTTCTGCTGTGTGTTTTGGAACCTTTCCCATAAAGCATTTAATTATGTTTTCTCTTTCCATGATTACCTTCACTCTTATCTCGATCATTTTTCCTGGCTGCTTCACCTGTCTGTATAAACCAGATAGCGAAGTGGTGTAATCCTTGGGCTGGAAACAGAGATATGTGCTGATGAAGGAGCACTTATTTTGTAAATATTGAACCTGGGTCCTGAAATGCATGCTGGTTAAAAACCCATACTGTTAGATATTAACAGATGATACTTGCTAGAGCTTAGCATCAAAAATCAAAGACAAGAATAAAAAAAAAAGCGGCAGCTGCTTGTAAAATCACTTGAAAAGCCCCTGGGATAAGGTGGTCCTTCAAGCGGGTCAGCGCGTAACTTCAGTGAATAATAAAGGCAATTAATACACATGTGCAAAACCACCTTCCTGAAGTCATCGCTGTTTCAGCAATTGACTTATTACCACCTCAAACCAAAGCAAACCAGACCTGGTTTGATACTATCTGGTGGAGAAAATAAAATCTTATTTTGCTGATAAGACTGAGTGGAGAAATAGGGCCCTAGAATGCAATATAAATCCAAACGCCTTCTCCTGAAAAACATTGTCATATGCACCTGTTCACCCCAGGCAGTTCACATTCAGCAGCACTATGCCATGTTTATTGTTACTTTGACTTTTATGTACCTATGCTGATTTTGGCAATGGAAAATCAAAATTCTGTGTAGTAATACAAACCCATCACTTACCTACATGCTTCAGGAATGTACCTACTCTTTTTCATGTATAAAAAGGTTGGAATAATGGTACCCAAGCAAGAAGCATCATTATTACTGCTTAATAATTTGAATGCTGCTTTCTCGGTTAGTGATCTTCTCTACAGTTTAAGAGGCAGGTGTCGCATTCCACTGTGGGGAACTGCGAGGAGCTCTTTTATAAATAGATGGTCAGGAACGAAATTCAGTCAAACGAGACAAACATTGTATCTGAGAACCGTTTATTGGTGACGCAGAAAACAAAATGAAAATGAGTTACCCTACTAAAGAGGGCTAGAAAAGACAGAGGAACAGGAAGAAAAATGGGAAAGGAATGGAGGCGTTGACGGGGTAGAGAGAAAGGAGACAGAGGGAAAAAGAGGGCGTTACCAGCGGGGGTCGGGGAGTGCCGTCGGCGCCCACGAGGCGGGGGCTGTGCCCGCTGCCTGCCTGGGGACGGCTCCCGCCGCAATGGGGCAGCGGGCACGAGGCTTGGGGCGCTCGGGGAGGAGCTCCAGAAGCTTGGAAAGGGTCACGGCGAGGATGAGCGGCGGGCTGGACGCAGGGGGCTCAGGCGGGGACGCAGAGGCGAAGCAGGCAGGGCGTTGGTCAGGGACACAGGGAGGCGGGACAGATGGGAGGACGAGGAAGAGCCAGCGGGGGCAGGAGAGCCAAAAGGTAAGCTGGGGCCAGGGCAAAAAGCGTAAGACTCACAAAGCCCCGACTCAAAAGCAAGTCTCAAAAAGCAAGTCTCAAAAAGCTCCTCGGATCACTAATCTCAAAAGCAAAAGCACAGCCTCAAAAAAGCCCCAAGCTAAAAGCCCACACTCAAAAAGCGACTTTCGAAAAGCCCTCAAAAGCAAAAAAGCACAGTCTCAAAAGCCCCCCAAAAGACAAAAGCATAAACTCCTAAAACCAGCGAGGCTTCTGACCCAGTCACGTTTTATGCCCCTGGCTCCTCCCAAAGCCTGCCTGCTGACAGGAGACCATTGGCCCAGTCCAACCTTTCGCCTGTGATGGGAGAAGCCCCTCTGGGGTGTTCGGTGCCTCTGGGGTGAAAGTGCCAAGATACTGTCTGAAATCTGCACTCACAGAACTGTGCTGATAATCAGAATGTTGGGATAAGCTCAAAGGTCCAATTTTATTCTTAATAAATGTCAAGAAAGAAAGTTGAACTTTTAAGAAAAGTGAACTCTTTAGGCCTGCTGTAAAAAGGTACCCTTAGTTGCAAAGATGACTGGTTGAGTTTATGAGCTTAGCAATGTGACTAGAATACAGTAGTACCATGAGAAGGATATTACGGAGTGCTGGGAACCACAGCTGTCTGCACACTGTGGAGTTATTTCCTTGTCACTACTCTGGAGTGGTCCTTCTCCAGGAGGAAAACCAGCAGATGTATCAGACCCTCAGCTTCCACTAACAGAAATGTTGGTGCTTAAGACATGAAAGGACAAATAAAGTTATAAATGAGTGAGTTGTATTAACACCAAACCTACTATTATCTGCTGTCATTAATGAAGAAAAAAAGTTGCATGAATTTCTCAAAACTTCCATTAGTCTGCCACTAACACACATCTCTAGCAGGAGATGCAGCATGACATGAAACAACAAGAATGTGAGGTCATGAAAAGAACTTTGAAATATGAGATTCTTCTCACAGAGCTTTTGGTAACTAAAATATAATCCTCTGTACTGAAGTGAGTGACTAGCTACAGAAGGAAAAAGGAACCTTAGTAATACAATTCATCTGACCAATTTTAAACCTCAGCTATAGAGAAGATTAATTGTATCAACCAATGTGAATAATTCAGATGAAGATATGTACATTGTGGCCTTCATAAATTGAGTAGATGAATTCCCAGAGTCACATCTAGTAAATAAGCCAGTTTAAAAAGCTTTGTAAATATTAATAACTCCTCATAATTACTGTTGTGATGGTTACTATATTGATGGTTTTTCCTCATTTCCTGCCCTATGCTTCAAATAGAATTGAAATGAAGACACAGGACCAGTTCTTGCAATAGCTCCAGTCTGAGAGGTGTTTTTAGGAAGCGCTTATGAAGGGATCTACAAATGACAGGCACTGTTATTCAGTGACAACTCTGATGCTCTGCCATAGTAAGACTTCTAAGGCAAATGCCACTTCAAAGTCAGTCTGCTTAAGCATGTGAGAACCACTGTGGCAGGTTAGAAAGCATGCAGTTTTCAGCTGCCCTATTTAGCGCAGCATCACCTAAGTGCATGTGACAGTTTCTGCGTTCAGACCTGTGCAGTACAGGAGGCCGGGTCAGTATGGGAGCCTGGGTCAGCAGGCTGGCCTCTGTGTCCTTGCTGGGGAGAGATGGGGCAATTGCCTTGAGTGCACCTAGAGTGACCCAGAGCAATGAAGCCTCCTGATCCAGATGCACCTCTCTTTCTCCACTGCCCTCAGAGTGACTGGAGAGATAACCCTCCTACCGTGGAGGTGGTAGAAGGGCTCCTAGTTTAGTTTCTTCAAGGCGGGATGTATGCTCTTATCTTCGGTCTCTTCTTCCCCTCCCCCAAATACTAGGAAATTCAGAAAAGAACTTTTATCTCTTTGAATCACAAAAGATGAAATGGATAATATTCCTCTTAGAAGCCATGAAAAAGATAATCTTATGTGAATTTGCATTCTTTGACATGTTCTACTATGTAATTTGGTGATGTAAGTACCTGGAAATGTCAATAGCATCATTGTGTATCAAAGCCCTTTACAAAGGTTGTTAGCTATCATTATCGCCATGGGGATATAGAGACTAAAGGGACTCATTTGAAGTTACTCGGAAAGGAGCAGGAAATCCAGGAAAAACCCTTTTACAATCCTCTGCCCATCTGGTGACACCATCAGGACATAACCAACATGTTGTTCCAATGCAACTGTTCAGTACATCTGTATTCAACTGCAGTTACAGCTGGGAAATGAGATATTGTATACAGACTCTGCCTGATTATGTAGCCAGTGCCTTGAGCTGAGCACAAGACTGGAAAAAAAGATGTGACCTTAAGAAAAGCTTGAACTTAGCAGTAAACTGCCTCAGTGCCTATGCAGGAATTGTGGATTGCTCTATTGCTTGGCCCTAGATTTTAACTCTCACTGTCACTCACTTCCTACACAATAATATGTCTTAGCTGAACAGCTAATGCTAAATCAGAGAGACAGGCTAACATAAACACCTGTATTGTCGCATTAGTTTAGACCAATTTTCTTTTGTCTAGTGTAATGTGTCTGTCAATGGCCAAAGCAAGAGCATAAAAAATGGGCAACTATTTAGTGATCCCTTGATATCCTTTCCCATTCAGGCCATCATTGGATTAGGAGATCCTGGTATGGGCCACACAGATCATTGTATTCAAAAGTCTTTTATGGTCCTGTTCCAAATCATTGTGTTTAATCCCATTTTCAGATCCATTTGTATATTTGGCCCGCAGAAAATCCCGTGTAATGTTAAGGTGCATGTAACAGTTTTACTGTTACATCCGCACCCACTACTTTGTCTGCTATGAGAACAGTGCACAACTGCTCTCTAAGAGTTTTGCCTGTGCTGTTGCTTGTTTTGTAAATCTGTCTTGCATACCTTCAAGCTCTTTCCAAGTTGCAGTGTCTGGTCCATTTTATACACCCTTCAGGGAATTTTTTTCATATCTCTCTATACTTATGAATGCTGTGATGCTGTGTGCACATATGAAACAGTTCTGATTCCTTTTTTTTAATGAAAAGTGCTGCATAAGAGCAAGAGCAAGGCTTTGTTGTTGAGTTTCAGTTTTTGGCAGGGGCAAAACATTTGTGTAGCTCATTTATCACAGCATATTGTATTTTCTGTGATCTGTGAAGCTGCTACTGGAAGCAACCTGTGACAGCTATTGAATTCCTAGTTTGGAGGTAAAGATGTTAGCAAAGCTATTAGAAGAATTCTCTTATAGCCTGGGGAACAAACAGAGTAAGCCAAATTTTCTAGGAGGTTCTTCAAAGTGCCAGTAGTTACATAGTGATATATGGTTGTTTTAGCCTAGTGTTTATCATCCTTAATATACAATTTGATACAAATCATAGGGAGGTAAAATATTTTTGTTCCTCGAGAAAGAAGGCCATTTCACAATCAGAAAGTGTGCTTAGAGATGTGAATGAGTATTAGAACCATCTCTAACAGAGCAAGACTCTCTCAACAATTTGTGTGTGGCTCTGGGGACGATTTCTACTTGTCTGTTGTCACTAGACTTTTCTTACATGCTTTGTCCTGTTCTTCTTTCCTTCTCTGCTATTGGACTTAGCTCCAGTGTTATCCTTCTTACTTCAGTTGTCCTAAGCATCACCAATACTTTATTTTAAACAGTGAAAGAAAGATCAGAGCACATTATTAAACAGTTTGTAAATATCTTTTCCATTGTTATTAGACCTCAGAGGCAATGTGTGGGTGTAAATGTGGTCACAGCATTGCAACATTTCATTCAGGATGCTTATAAGAATGTGGCAAAGATTTTCTCTTGCCCTTAGAGTTTTGAATCACGAAACTTTTTATATGGGGTTTATCAAACCCATGTAATTATCTTAGGAATTTTAGTTCCATTTTAAAAACTGACTTGGTCATTCAGGAGTTTAATATAAAAAAAAAAATCAGCAGGACTTCACCTCCCTAAATACTTCACCCACTCTGAAAACCAGTTTTACTTTTAGAAACAGGGGATTGTATGAACTTTTTACCCCATCCCACCTTCATGGCTTTGGTACTATAGATAAGGAACTCCAAACTAGTTTCCTGAATGTCACTTTTACAAAGTAGCCCAAGACCTGAATTGCCAGGATTCAAAACAAGGTGGATCCAATGGCCTTTTTAAATAAAATGCTCCTGACATCAGATGTCTCTGTTGTTTATGATAATATGATAATTATAAAAGGCTAAAATGTGATTTCCTTATTTTTGACACCAGACAGCAAAGAGCGATTTGCCAATACAGAAACTATTTCAATTGCTGTCTTTCCTATCCACTGTTTTGGCTACTTTACAAAACTTTCCCCTCTTATAGGGAAATATCTTTACCCTGATTAGGGTAGATTTTGAGACTTACAGAAAATCTTTTGAAAACTCATTAATTAGGAGTGCAGCTCCAGACTTTTGAAATATATCCGTTTTATCCCTTACTTTTGGCTTTAGGGAAATAGCTGAATTAATACAAGTGACATGACTGGCGAGAATGCCATGTAATGAAAGGCTCTTTAATCCAACAGATTATTCTGGTGGGTCTTCCATCATTTCAAGTCTTAAAACCAAGACAGGATATCCTTCTCAGAGGTAATGAAAATGCATGGCCTTTCTTATAAAGCTGTTGATGATTTCCTTTGGCTTTGAAACTCATGAGTCCCTGGGATTCTTGTTCACAGTAAACACCACTTGCAAGTGTGACTGATATCCACAGTGCATGTTGCTTTCTAAAAGTCCTCTCTGCATGTCTATTCTGTGGGAACTAATTTAACATCTATGGCTTATCACAGACTTTCTAGGGTAATAAGTAAGAACAGCTAAATAAAAAGAAATAAAAAGATACAAATGGGAAGCATTATGCCAACTAGGAGGCAGAAAGAAATAACACTTTATTCATTTGGCATAACTGTTGTTACGTGAAGATATAGGCAATATTTTATTCCAGAGAGTTACCCTTCTGAGTTACATCTCCCTATAGTGCTGGTCTCCTACAGTGATGCTGGCTGCTTTAAATGAGAAAGTGTTTGGATCAGATTTGCTACCAGCCAGAGATTAGTTATTGATGGGATTATGTATCACATGATCTACGACAAATGCAGAGAATCAGGTAATAGCATATCTATACAGGATAAAAAAAGATACGGTGGCAATTGTAAGAAAATAATTTGATTTAATTACTGAAAAGTTTTTTCACCTAGACCCACTGAACTAGAAACATCCTTAAAAAGAGCTGAACAAAGAAATAAAGAAAAAAAACCCGCAAAGATGCAAAAAAGACCAACCCAACCCAAACATTTGGGTTAATACAGTATCTGTAAAAATCAAGGCTGTTCTCTATTAGTTTTGGTTTGTGATAAAGGATCTTCTTTCTTAGGCATTACTAAAAAGCTTTTTTGCTGTTTGCTTTCATGTTAATGGGTTGCCTAAAATGTTTACAATTTATCTGGCTAGGCTTGTACTAAGTAACTCTTGTCAGTCTTCCTCACAGATGCAGAAACTAGCTTATTTGCTTATTAAATAACATCTTCCAAGTTCTTGGAACTGTGTTGGAAATAAGATTTCATGTAATCCACCAAGAAAACTGAAGTGGTCTTTCCATCCCTCCACTTTATTAGTAGTTTTTGTGGAGATGCAGACACTGAGAGAGTGTATTAAATTATACATTCCATATAAGGCAATAAAATTTGATATTGTCAGAAAAACTTTACCTCTGTTAATGCTTGATTTATTGGATGAAATTGCAAAAAAAGTCTTAAGTTCATTATTAGCCAAATGTAGAAAAAGGTCAAAGTTCTGTGTGCATCAAGGAACAGAAATACTTTCATGTTAATTTTTTCCAGACCACATCACAGCATATCCACTTGGTATGTTAATCCAGATGTTATATGGTATAATTTGAAAATAAAATGAAAATATAATTCTGAAGGTATTCTCCAAATTCAATACAGCTATAGGGAATCTTCTATCTATAGTCAGTTTTGTTAATATGTTTCTGGGATATTAATTCTCAAAAAGAATCAGCAAGATCCTTATTCTAAAATCTCAGTGACTTCTGTTCTTTGCAGAGTTGCACAATAGTTTCCATAATCATTAGGAGAAAAGTGAGTTACAGCATAGTATTCCTGTTCTATTCCCATCTAAGACTGTCTAGAGTGGGTTGCTCAAAACCTGTTATTAAACAATAAAGAAAATAATACAGATTAGGATATGCACAGCACATCTCAGTGGAGTTCTTTTACATATTTGTGTCAGCGGGTCACAATCCGGATTGCAAAGGCAGGACTGAAAGAACTGCGGATCTGTAGGTCACAAGGTTTTAAAATACAAGTAGAACTGAAACACAAGTGGATTTTTTTAAAAATGCAAATAGAATTTGTAGGTGTCCAGAATTTGCCCAGAATTTCTAGGTGGTTTTCATCTGCCAAAAGCATGAGAATGCAGTGGAACCAGAGTGCAGGTACAAGGCAGTGGGCAGCTAGGAGCTCACTCAGAAGTAAGGCCCAGGCTGCGGGGAGCTGCCCGTGCCAGGCAGCTCTCCCCGGCACTGCAGCAACCTCGCCCTCAACTCCCCCACCCAGGGCAGCACCGGGGGCTGCGCTCATCACACCGAGCCCTGCCCGTGCCTTCCTCTGGCTCCTCTCTTCCCCAGTGGCAGATTGTGTCACTCGCACCAGATGGCTTAAACCCAGCTATGAATGAGAGGTTCTTTGCTCGTGGATGGATGAAATGGAAAGGGAAACCCAAAACTTTCATTTGCCTTTCATTTCTTCCTTTGTGAACATGTTGCCCACCCTTTCCTTTTGTCTTGAGTGGCTTCCTCCGTGAACATTTAATAATAGTGAAAGCTCACTCCCAGGAGACAAGAAAATGTGCATTAAGAGGTTCAGGGAAACAGCATGTGCATATAGGATTTCACTGCTATTGTTCAATTTGCACTGTTCAGGATATTAATTTAATTACAGATGCTTCACCACAGTTGGGGAAAAAAACCCCCCTCTCTCTAAATTAAATTACCTGATACCAAAACCAGGCAATGAGGCACAAATGGAATTGCATTTAGCTTACATTCAACCAAACTAACATTTAGATCTCTGAAAATTAAGGTGTTTTATTCAACGCGTCACCAATATAAGGCTTGCTTAATAATGGTGTTTTTATTATGTTTTTTTAATTCAGGTTTGGATGACTGACAATAAGACAAAAGTATTTGACAATGACAATAGCATTTACCTGAGGACTAAATCAGTCTTAAATGATGTTTACCTTTATTCCTCCATAAAAATATTATTTTAATTAAACAGACACATCAATTCATTGTTGTATAAAATAATTTTCTAAATTGAGCCCAACATAAAAATTGCCTGATAGCAACATCAGAGTTTTCATAATTTCTATGCATGCTTATGAAAGTGAGTTGAGATGTGAATACTTCCTTTTAAGAAGCACTGCACATGAGGCACTGCTAGTTTGAATCTCCCATTAGCACCATCAAACAGTGTAAAATGGGACAAGTTTGTCTTCAAAGACAGTGTTGGCACCCTGAGAGCAGATTTGGGGCTGCAGGCTTACCCTACACTTTGTCACTCCATGGGTGCTGGCTGCCCAAACCCAGCCTGACTCTGTGGAGGAGCCAGCCCCATCCACTGCCCCACCACTGCACTGCCTTGCCCACCTATGACAATTCCTCTCCAGTGGATTTACCTAAAAGCTGCAGTAATCTGGGAGTTGAGCAAAGGATTGATCTGGGATATGCTGCTCGAGATGGCTTGGTTGTGTGACTAAATTAAAAGGCTTGAGATAGACATGAAAAGTGATGCTGGGCTGGAAGCGCTGGAATGATCCTGCCAATGGGAGGGATGCTGGGAAAGGCATACATCTGTGCTAGTTTGTTGTGACACATGCTAATTATAACTAGGAGGAAAAGAGGCAATGAAAATTACTGTTAGTATTACAACCATGTCTCTTGTGAAACTTGCAATGAAGCAAGGTTGTGCCTGGCCCTTATTTGCTTGGGTTGCCTGGGCTGCTGAATGACTAACTAGATCCTTGAACAATGTTTTACTTTCAAACTCTGAACAGTTGCACATAAAGAAACAGCCGTCTGATATTGGTGGAAAACCACAGCGCTTTCATCCAAACAGTAAATAAGTCACTTCAGTCACTAATCCAAATGGGAAGCCTCAGAGAATCAGTTCAGTTGAAACTTTCTGAAGGTTTTGTACCTGCTGCTGAGTATCAGATGTTTGGGATGACAATAACCAAGGGATAAGAGATGGAAACATTTCTTTATTTTTTCATTTTGTTTGCATCTAGCAGTGTCAGGGTAGTGTCCATTCCACAATGTCCCTTCTTCTGTTACTTACACTCTCCATTTGAAACCACATCTGATTGAATAACCAAGAGTAGTTCCTTTAGCACATCCACATGCCTTGGCAAACCAGAGATTTTCTAACACAGGTACAGAGTAATTATTGATAGGCTGAAGTAAAAACCAGCAATCAGTATACCTTTTACAAATTAGAGAAGGAGCTGCAAAGCCCATGCAAATTGCAAGGGACCTCAGTTTATTTGTAATCATAGCCTCATTTTGGTGGATCAGTTTCAATTTTTTTAACATACTTACATCAGCTTTATCTGATGAAACTTCAGTAAAATTAAATACTGATCCTCAAATCATTAAAACCAGATGCCATACAGTAGGACAAGAATGAAAGTGACACATGAGACAATTCCAGCATAAGTTTTTGGAGGAATGTATCAGTTGAGATTAAGTAACGGTGACTAAGACCACCTCAAGTGCAACTTTCTAAGTAAATGATTTCTGTTTCCCAACTCAAAACAAAAGTCAGAACAAAAATCAATTCAAATATAAAACTATGGATTTTGCAGGAAATAGAACATTTTGGTTTTGAGTATTTTAAATGTTTCTGAATTGGATAAATTTAGCAATGCAATGTCCTGCCAAAAAAAATTAGGCAAATTGTTTTTCACCTTAATTTTTTGTCTTTTTTTAGCTGAAAAGATCTAAGAAAACATCCACTGTATTGTGCTTGCTTATAAAGTGTTCTGATTAAATCCAAATATTAATAAATATTTTCTGGAGATGATTTTTATTACTGCAAGATCTCTGTTTAGCTTTTTCACAAAGATTCTTTTATAAGGTCAGCCAGTCTCTTGAAGGCCTGCAATGACAAATATGGTTCACATTTATATTTCAGCATAACATGAATAGGGAACACATCAAACCTGTAAAGCTACTAAAACTGCCCTAACCATCTAGTATCAATATTTTATAATGCAAAGTTCTGCTGATATTCTCTCTTTTCCTTTTATAAAATCATGTATGGGCTTTGACTGCACAAAGCTTCTGATTCTCTGATAGAAAATAAAAGGCAGAGGTTTCTGAAACAGAAGAATGCATATATTGATGTTCAAAGGTTATTTGGAGTTCACATGTAACTTCTAACAAACTAGTGATCGCTGAAAGAGTATCTCTCTTAACTTAATATTACAGCCCGGAGACTCCAAAAGTGAGAAGAAAAGGAAGAACACTTGAGTGGGGAAGCATATAAAAAGTACAGCTTGACTGTCAATAGTATGGTTATGAATCACTTCAACAAAGAAAAAGGAAAAAATGGAAGAAATAAAAAGGCAATAGAAGCACTTATCTGTTACAAACCTTCACAACTGCAAGAAAGTACAACAACAAATACTGAACTGATTCAAGCACCCCAATGAAATCAGTATTAAATCTGCACAAATAAATGTCTCCTGTATTTTCTCACACTGATTTTATAGATAGAGCCAAATAACATAAAAAATGCTACTAAAACATAAAATATTAGTTCCTGAGAAATAAAATAAAGCATGTCTGTAAATTGTATGAAAGAAAAACAATATTCTTTCTTACAAAGAATTGCCTACACACACACAAAAGAACACAGGTAATTCAATCTCAGAATCCCGGAAATGCAAAGTCTAAAAGATACATGATGCCTGCTAATGCTTAAACAACTAGCAGGTCTTACTACTTACTTTGGCTTCAGGAAAGCATTTATAAATAATATCTGAGAGGTTTAAGTGTGAGTAACTGCATGCATGAGATTCACAGAAAAAGTCTAAGTGGTCCTAAAAATTTGGTAACTTGCAGGTCATGTAATGAGTATCTTGCTTAAAGAACAGCTAATACTGCTGCAAAAGTACTGCTTAATCACCTACGGACTAAAACCTCTAACATTCAAGAAAAAATGTAAGGAGAAGGATGTAAACATAAGGCAGCTTTAGTGTGTGAGAAACTGTCTTGATAACATTGTTAAAAAAAAAAAAAATCTCACCAGATCCATCTGGGCAGGAGAAGGCAGAGAGAAGGAGGCTCTGACATAAGAACTAGGCTCTGAACTATCAATATTGAATGCTCCTCCAGGAACCAGTAATACCTACAAAAAATTGATTAACCACACAGTTATTACCACTTCTACACTTTAAAACATTATGTTAAATTAAAGTTGAGAAAGCTCAGCGCTTACACACTTGTATCAGAACTTGGGGTAATATATTCTTTTCTTCAAAATGAGGAGACAAAAATATGCAACCGGTAACCAGACTTTTCATAATAAAACCAAAGGGTCTTGTGTTTTGGTTACCAGGTCTGGCTTATATCATCACAATGCTTAGAAGCACCTGGGGTGTAGTTTACCCAGTACACAATGCTGGGTCTTATAAACTGGAGAAATAAAACCAAACTTAATTTCTCTCATTAAAAAAATTGGTGAACAGCCATAATACATATAGGTACATATATTAATATTATATATATGTCATATACAATGACATATTGTACCATATGTTATATTGGTTTCATTTTAAGTAAACTGATAAAATATCAGCACCTGAATAGAGTCATGAAAATATTTTGTTAATTAGTAACTATGCCACAGTGCCTGACTTGCAGACTTAATGATGGTGCACAGCAAGTTCCCCTGCTTTTTTATGTGTGCACATGTGGATAGATACAGATATTTTATCCCTCCCTTTCTTCATTTTAACATCATCAGTCATTAAATCATATGTCGTACTTCTTTCTTCAAAGCCTTGTCCATTATCAGCTGTTGTGTATCAGAAATACCCTTAATTTTGATCCATAAGAACATGCCAGCAGCAGGAGGGTACCATTCTGCCAAGTCTGGAGAAAGAGAGAGAGAAAATGGAATCAAGGAAGAAACTTAACGCTCCACTTTTAATGGATACATCATAGATTCAGTGGTGTTTTAGGTTTGCTGATACAAACATTATTATCACTATTGCTATAGTGATGTTCTGTATTTTCTTTTAAATTAAGGTCACTATTTCAGAGATTTTTTTAAAGACAGAAATTTTAAACATCGAAAGTACAAGAACATAATGAAGTGAAATACACGCTCTTTTTAAAATTGCTTTAAATAGTAATATGGTGAGCTCTTTTTCATCACCATCTATCTCCCTGTCCTACCAGAAAGCGTAAAAATGCAGCAATAGACAATTTGTCCTAAGCTTAATATTTATTGTAATTGATTTGCTTATAGTGCTTATCTGCCACTTCAGTCAAGAGACAAACTTAAGTGATTTTTCTTGAGCACAAAGATGATAAATAACTAGCAAAAAATTTAAAGTGATTCTCTGTGTTGCGCTCTGACCTTTTAACCACTTGTCGGCAGCAGTGAGCATCGCATCCCGCTGGATTCTGTAGAAGTCCACCACTCTGAAAGCAAATTATCAATTCAAAGTCATGAACTCATATCATTTCAGTGTCTATTTGTTTCTGAAGGCAGAAACAAAGCTTTTCTACTTGAACAACCCAAGCGCACATTTAATAGAAATACAAGCATATCCTAGGTGGGCACAACACAGTATACTGTGTGTATAAGACTTTGCATATGTATCTGAGAGGTGTTTACTGCTTCAGTGCACCTCCAACAAAGCACTGATCAACCAGACAGAGGAAGTCCCTGCATGGCTGCTTCTTCAGCTTTACACATATCATGGAAACCTTTTATATATTGCATCCATTCTGTCTGTTACAGCAGTACTGTTAACAAGTCCTGTTAACAGTATTTACTGCACAAAGCACACATACTGAAGAAAATTAGGGACTTAAACACAGACTTGATATTTGTGCATTGGGTTGAATTTGTGTAACATTGTGTACGCATGGAAATGACATTTGACAAGGTAAAAAGCAAATCATATGATAAACCTGTCATAACTATTTGACAGCTTCCCCTTTTCTAAACTTTTGAACCTATCTCCTTCATACTTTAAGTAAAACTTTCAAATAATTTAATCCCTTACTGGGAAAAATGACCCTAACCCAGGTTTCACCATGGACTAGTCATGTGCAGTAGCTTTTGTTGACATAAAATGACACAGCTGTGCGATACAAGACACAAGAGAAATGCCCGATACTGTTCATAATTCAGATGCAAATGTGTTCCCATGTCTTGAGAAAACATCCTTAGTAATTTGCATAATTTACATAATTTTACATTTGTATTTTTAAAAATACTCTCTGAACCAATAGCTTTGATTTCTGGGTGTATTTTATCACATCTGATACACGAACACCAATACCTCCAGAGACTTAAGTAGTTTTGGGGCTCAGCTACATTCTGTATGAAAGGGTAAATCTCCTTTGTGCAGTTTTTACCAAAATTGCAAATTCTGTTACAAAGTTTTTACCTATTACTAGTTTAATTACATGTTGAAATTATAACCATTAGTAAGACAAAACTTCCCCAAACACATAGCTGCTCCAAAAAACAATCTTCCACTCCAAAGCCTGATCTAACACCTCACCCTTGTACAAATGAAATCAGCTGGAAGTGATTTCAGTCAGCTGTGGGACCTCATCAGGAAGGTTATAAAGCATTGCAGCTGCCCCACTGCAGCCTTACTTTCATTAGTTTAAGCAGAAGAACAGTCTTTGGGCTTGAGCAAGGCTGCCTTTTGACCTACAAGAATGAGGTAAGTGAAGAAATACATTTATTTTTTTAGAAATACTGAAAGTTGAGCTAAAGTGTGGTCCAAGTTCCTCTGTGAGACTTATCTTTATGTTCCTAAATCTTAAAACAAGGCAATGCTAAGACTGGTGTGTCTGGTTTGTTTTTTTTTTTTTTCCAAATATTGCTGTTTACAGTATGAACATCAGGGGACACAAGTGACTGTTACAGTGAGATATAAAAACTTTTTGCAGGCTTTGCTCATGTTGCTGTTACAGGCCTTTGCAGAGTGTAGCACACTCCTACTGAAGTGAGAAGCTTGGGGCTCTAATGATATTCAAGTAGAGCATATAAAATGAGGCACTGACAGTCAAGAGAAACTATGCTGCTCCTGCATTATAAATGAAAATCAAATGTGTGTCAGTCAGTGTGCAAGAAATGCCTTGAGTTATATGGTAGCCCAGTGCTCTCTCTCTAAGAGTGAGATGCAATGTTTAGGCAATGTTCAGTGTGTGCAGATGAACCTCACTGTTTTTCCTTTGGTATCCACAATCAGGAGATCAAGGATGGTAAGAGTGTGAATTCCTGCTAACTTAGAGAGGCAAGAACTCCCTTTATAAAGGATATGCTGACTCTTTCTCAGTGGATTCTATGCTCAGAGATCTTAGCTTTTGCTATAAATCCTAACACTTTAGCAGGGATCAAAACTTTAATTGCTGGCTTCGAGCTTCCAGGATCCTCTTGAGTTCCTTTCAGATGAGAGATGCGGATTGTCTGTTAGAGTGGTAGGTGACATTCCCTGACCTGCCTGTCTGCAACTTCACACTCTGTCTCTTCAGGGCTTTTGTGTGAACCCAGCAGTTGTGGTGACCTGCCTTACCTACCTGGCCTAATACTGGTGCACCTCCTCTGACTTGTTTACTACAAAGAATGTTTGATGTAGGTAACAAGTAGCAGAATGACAGACGATGGGATTCCGCATATGACATAACCCTACCTGTCTATGTGCTCCAAGAAACCCTTTTGTCCCCATTGCTGAAGCAGCTGTGATATCATAATCTAAAGAAATAAAACACATCATCAATACCATGTTTTAAATGCGAGTGTTCCACAATCACCGAAAGATCCATAGCCAGATGCGTTACTCAACATTCCCCAGAAATGAAATTGCATGCAGTGTCTCTTGGAGCCTTATAAACAGAGGTGCCAAGGGCAACATGTTCCTCCAAGGATCATGGCAGTATTTGGAAGCCAGGGTGAGGGGAGGGAGAAATGGATGAAGAGCTACATATGATAACTGGGGAGAAAGAGGAAAGCAATGTATATTGCTTTACCTTCCTGTCCACATCGGCCTCTCCGCTTTAATAGTGCCTCTGTGATGAACTAATGGAGCTGGAAGATGGAAGCCATATTTAGATGTATTCAATGTCTCCTTTCCTTATTACTAACCATAAATGGGCTGTAATTGGCAGCTTGCTTTGAAATGTCTTTGTGAGTTGCCAGTATTGTTTTAATTGAAAAGTAGAATAAAAAAATAATAAATGTGTTTCTTCCGTGCTATGCTTTACGTTGAGGTTTTTCAAATGAACATACTAGGAAGAGATAAAGTATTTCACATCTTGATTCTTGAAATCTGAGGGTTAAGGGACATCAGCTGTACTATGCGTGCACTGAGACAACCCTCTAGTTCTGCTTCTGAGTTCTATGGTGGTCTCTCTTCCTTTGGTAGAATTGACAACGAATGTGCGTCAACAAAACTGGAAAAGTGCAGAGTAACTGTGAAAGTACAAAGCTGTTTGCTTGTGGTTTCATATAACTTGGCATATGTTGTCTTCTCTAAATACAATTTAATTGGTGGTTTGGTACTTGCCTGTGTGAATGTGCTGGTGTGCATTGTTGACACCTGAATGTGTAGAACAACTCTGTCGATGAGAGGCTTTGGACCCGTCAGAAAACCTATTCTTAAGCTAGAAACCAAACAAAGAAAAAGTTACTCCAGAAACGCAATGTGCTAATACTTCGTCTGAGTTATATGTTGGAAAATGTGCAACCATTTTATTGATAGTGTAAGGATCTCTTATGCATTCAAATTTATCTGTATCTTTATACTGCCCTCAGCTTATACAATTTAGATAGAAGCTGAGTATCAAAGTCATGAAATAAAAACATTTAAGAGGTTTTAATGCTTATAAGTAGCTTCTTAGTTATGAGGCTTCAGAACAAAATCTGTGTTTGGAAGCTATCCTCTGCAGCCATAGAGATTACATGAATCAAAGGGAAGGAAAGATAGGTTTTCCCATAATGAAAAATCATGAATGCTCAGGCTTTGTGGCAAACAGCTTTACTGTTTCAATCCCTTTCAGTACTACAGAAGGAATGGAATTTAGATTGATAAACTAGATGCTTATTTATGCTTCAATTCTTATTACCCATCTTTACAGATTGGCTGAAGTTTTTATTTGAAGAAAAATGGAAGCAGTAAGCTCATATGTGTCTTTGGCAAAGATAATATTGCGTTATGCCATTTTGCAGTGTCACTTCTGAAAATGCAATCACTTAGCATTATGTTGTCTCCTCACTTCCTCTAGAATGGGTTATAATCCACCAGCTGCCAATGCAGAATTCACAGTAATTTTTTTATATCTATTACATTAACAGACAAAAGCAAGTTAAAAATCAAATACATTGACTTGAGTGAAATGGAGAACAGTTAAATTATTTTTATTCAGGCAGGTGGAAACAACCTGAAAGAACTGGAAGGCTAAATATCAGTATAACCCTATGAACAGTTTGTTAAGAGTGATTGTTTCTTTTCTGTATTATAAGTTCAGGGAGTTTGCAGGAATGGTAAGAGATAGATAAAAAGGGAAATGGAAAAAGAAGAGAGAAAATCTCCTAAGAGTTCTAGGAACAGAGCTGGAATCCAGCATCTGTCTTTCTGCCTAGACAGTGCCTGCAAGAATGGGCTGTCTGGGGGAGACGCTTTACTCTAGAACCTGGAGAAAAATGACTGCCAAGAGATTACATGAAAAGTGAGTAGACTGCGAAAAGCCGTTGATTCAGAAGTTCATTCCAGAAGTGGATAGTTATTAAATGAGAAAACACTACAGCATGTCTCATCACTTTGTATGAAGTCTTGTGTCTTAACTGAATAGGCAATGCTAAGTGCTCTGCAGCTGGCCTTACCCAGATGAGAGAATTTTAGAGAAAGAGTCGGTCCTGATAACTCGGCCATCCACATCCATTGAGAGGAAAGTTGGAGCCCATGGCTTGGAATAAAAAATAAAAAATAAAATTCAAGGTGCTAGTAAGGATTCTAATGGAATTATTTTCTTTTCTATGAAGACACAATTCATTTCTCAAATGTGTATTCCAAGGAAAATGTTGCAGTAAGTAACTTGCTGACAAGTGATTGTTTGGCCTAGCTTTCTGAGATATAATTACAATATTCTGTTAAAGTCTTCAAGAAACAAGCTTTGTTAATTTTTGATGCTTGCTTAGCCCACTGTTCAGCATACAAGTGTTCAGTTTAAGGGTTGGTATGATGCCATAAGAAGGGGAGAAAAATAATGATTTTTCTGCAAAGATTTCTTTGTGGAGTAAAGAGATACTTCAATTTCTAAAATGGAGCCTTGTAGCTTTTTGTTTTGCTACATTAAAAAATGAAATCAGAAGATATGACCAGATTGTGAAGATCTGAGTTTAGCATGCTTTTTCCTTATCAAGAATTCTGTTTTTACACATTATCCCCTACATTTTCTAAAAGAGCTACACAATACTATTCAATGAGTAAGTGAAGCAGTTTTATTGCCTCCTTCCATAAAAACATATTTCAAAAGAGAAAATGCTGACCATTATCTTCTACCAATGTTTTACTGCTTTGTAAGACCTGTTTTGATTTCTGAAGTTAGGTACTTTTAAGGACTGAGCAACTGTAGATTCACATATGAAATTTGCAGAAAATTTACAGGAAGAAGGGAAGCTGCCTATCCAGTACCAGTATCTGGGAGAACTCCCAGGTTCTCCAAAAGGCAGAGCGATAAAAATGGAATATAGTAGATAGTATAGTATTCAGTCTGCTGCTGAATGAAAGAAGAGACAGGGAGAAAGGAACATTAAGAGGCTGCAAATTTCAAGTGCTGCTTCAGTGACATACTTGCTTTGCTCTGAACGCGAAGTCTTTGTCATTTTCTGTTTACTGAAAAATTCTATCCTGTATGAGGCTTGAGAAATCTGAACCACTAATTAACAGGACATAAAATACCACAAAGGGGAAAATGACTGAAAGGAGCATAGACTGTGAGGCCTACAACTGCCTTGGTAGGACATGAAGAAGAGGCAGGCAGGAAGGTCCAGGGCTCAAACTTTAGTTCTCTCCTGAAACCTTAGTTTCTCTCTAGAAAAGAATGTGTTACTAAGGATTATGGAAGACAAATTACCTTTTCAAATTGAAGAAAGTAGTAAGGATCATCTTCTATGATGAGAAAATCATATTTTCTTGCAAGCTAAATAAATTATTAAAAAGTAACAAAATGAATAAAAGTTAAAGACACTGCAAATTCAGTCAGTTTTTTTTTTAACCAGCACCATATTATGATTCTATTGATTGGTCATTCATTACATAGAAGCCTCCATGATAAGTCTTCAAGTGCTCAATTTAGATATCAAAAAATTATAAGAGTAATCATGGTACCTGTAGCACAAGGACCCATGCATGCAACTGAAGGTCTGTTCCATGTGGCATTCAGACTGTGCAGGCAACATGCAGTAAGTCCAGTTCGAAGCCTATGGCAAAGGCACCAGCCACCAATGGGCTATCATTGAAAAACAGTTTACCTAATGCATAGCCTTCCTCTGAAGGGTTGTTGTCTCCTAGAAACAAGTTCTAGGAGGAATGTCTGCTGGACCAATAATGGGCCCAAATACCATGCATGGGATATCCTCAGCTGAAACAAGACTGACATTTGTCTATTTCCACCTACAAGGTTCACAAGGCCCCAGCTCCATACCTGGTAAATCTCCTTCTTGCGCTCTGTGGTCAGTGAATTGCCAGTTGGGTTGCATCCATTTGGAATAGTGTACAGGAATTTGGGGAGGTGATGGCTACAATTTTTTACATCCTCTGGGCTCCAAGCAGATAGAATTTCTTTTAAAGCTTTTGGAATAATGCCGTGTTGGTCACTAGGAATATTAATTATATTACAACCCAAGGGTCTTAGCTGTTGATAGAAGGAACAAAACTGTCATAATTGTGTAATTCAAAGGTCTTCCTTTTGTCATTGCCACCATAAAATTTCATCAATGCTAAGTCTTTCTTTTTGACTTTATATATAGCTCAAGCTCCCTTTGCTCATGAGTCAAATGAAAGTTTGCCTGAATTTGCTATAAGGCTTGTCAAACTTGCCACATTACTCTTTATTTGTCCTACTAAGCCAGCTGAGAAGAAATGGGTAACTCCTATGTTCAATTGCTGCTCTTCTCTAGGAAATCAGATTTGGTTTTTCAAGCAGAAAGGGAGTTTGTAAACTTGAACTGTTCTCTCAGGACTTCTCATGCTCTCACCACAGACAGTTAAGGTCACAGCACCTTTGTTTCCTACTGACAATTTACACTCTACTTTGGAAATGCCAGAGCTTTAAGCTACTCTTCACTGACAAAGGGCAAAGAATCTGTTCTCAATAGATATATTCAGCAACACAAAGGAGAATGAAATGATGCTACTGCAGTGACATGTTGACAGCAGTATGAAAAAATATAGGTAAAATACCAATGAAAAAGCTTGCTATTTTTCCTCTGTGGAATTTCAATTTGTACCATGTAGTGCTCTGCATTTTTAAGTAAAACTGCAAGCTGCTGCATTGTCAAAATACATTCCTAAAAAAGTACAGCTGATTAGACTACATATTTAAATTTAGGACCGCAAGCAATAACAATTTATTTTGATGCAAGGGGGGCAACTGAATTTGTGGTGTATTTATTCTAACCCTTCTTGCAGCTCTTATGCGTTTTGAGCTGGCATTTAATTTTATACTGATTAAGCTACTTTTCAGAAGTAAACTTTGCTGCTTTTGTATAGTTCTCACTAAGTCATATCTTCATACTCATATATGCATGTTTCAGGCCTATTCCAATATTATACTATTTGTAGGTATTGTATAATCTGACCATGAAATACTTCAGGTAAATGTGCTGACATGTTAACACTCCCACTTGTTGTAAATTTAATTCAACCAAACTAGGTCCTGATGGCTTTCTTTTCAGTCCCATGTGTGATCTTAGCCCTTGAATGAACTAGTATTTGGAAGGGAAACTTCAAATAGCTTTTATAGAACTTTTAGTAGAAAACTTTCTATGAGTTAATATTTATGAACTTAACTGGTTTAACACTAAACTCTTCAGTCTTAGATATGTGTCTATGGGAAATACAGACAGTGTTTATAAAACTTCAGATCAGGCACTAAACTGCTGTTTAGTGCAAATGTAGCATTCACAATGTTATGTAGCTAAAGAATACTTACAGCTGCTAGTGTCCCAGAGTATGTGGGTGCATCCAAAAGGATGTCGTCTCCAGGATTAATGAGCATTTCAAACACCTGCAAAAGAAAAGAGTCTATTTTAAAGATTGTTCCATTTTTGTACATTTACTTCATACTTTTGACTTCTTAGTGGGATTAAGAATCTTGATTAGATACTAGTAATTCCCTAACCATATAATTATCCTGTCTGTAAGAAAGGCAATGAACAGATGAAAAATCTGCTTCGGAGCCAAATTAAGATAGGTTATCAGCTAGAGAATACCAACTTGACATGGAACAACAGTGCTCTGAAGCACTCTTTCTACTGTGTAAGTTACACAATGAATCAACTAAATAGCAGTGAGAGTGGACAGGAAAGGGCAATTATTTTAGGAAGCAAAAACCCCAAAAATCAGGGTGTAAAAAAAAGAAGAAACATTTAGAATAGAGTTATGGTAAAGCATCTCTGTACTTATTGTTGCACTACTTGAGTAACGTGAAATGTTACCTTATAGCATATTTTCTACACAGGCTTTTTGGTTACCTGAACTTTCGCGCAGTCCTGACAGGCTAGAATGCCACTCAAATTTTATTTTATTTCCCTTATGTTGTATTGCTAATACTGTCAGACATGCATTTAATAAAGTACCCTGCATATAGTTATAGAGGGCACTTAATGCTGAATATAGCTGAACTGATGGAAGAATAAACATCTGTCTGAATGAAATGTTTCTAGCATATGAAACTTTTGGTCTTACTTTACACAAGCCCTCCTGGCTGCCGGTTGTGACACACACTTCCATCTGTCCTTGCTCAGGACTGTAATTGGCTGTGGGGGGATTGTGTAGGTTCCGCTGGAAATCTTTTAGCCAAGACAACAGCTCTGGAATCCTGAAAAATGAATAAGAAGGCATATCTAACACTTTATATAGGCCAAAGCTAGGCTGTTCCTCTAAATCCTTGCTGCATGTAGCACGCAGTCCTGAGTCTGATTTCAGGTGTCACACAGATACACTTAGATGCAATTGCTGTGACTGCTTTATCAAATTAAGAAAATGAGATGGGCATCTGTGGCCCATACACCAAATTATCATACTGAAATCTGGGCAGAAATTATTTGCCAAGGATGAAACAGGGTGAAGGCTGAACAATATCCACTCCTAAAAATGATCATTCTGTACTCGAATGTGGCAGTGTGACAAAGCTCCTAATGCTGCTAGTAACCGGCTACAGATTACAAGGATTTCTAAAACACATTTTCCAAAAAATGTCTTAAGATCTTGTAGGATGTTCACAAATGGCTGGGTTCATTTAAATATTAAGAAAAGTCTTAAGTGATGCCTCATATGTCTCTGTAGGTATCCAAGTATTTTTGCAAACATGTCCTCACCTGACTCAGTGCTGTCATGCTCTACATGAGCACTGAAGTAATGAAATGATATGCAATTTTTGTACCAAAAATGACAATTCTATAAATACCTCCACTCAACTACCCCAAGTTGTACATACTGACTTTAGTATATGGTGCCAAATGAAAAGAAATACTCCAAAACATAGAAACTATGTGTTGTAATGCAGTATCTTTTAAATAATATCTGGTTTGGGAGTCTGGATTCTCAGATAGTAACACAGCTAGGAAATGCTTTGGCTTGAGAATTACTAGGATTAGGGTTTTAGGTGATTTTTTTTTATTTTTACATTACTCATTGCAAAATTTTCCACTTGAACAGAAATGTAAATAGTGAGACAAATTGAAAAAAACATGGGTTTTGGAAAGAATCAATTTTTTTGAAAAAAGGGTTTTATGAACAGGTTTTAAAACCACGGGTGACTTAATGCAATAATAAAGGATATTATGATCCTTAGCTTCTGGTATCTTGAAATGCAAGCAGTTGTGACAGATACCCTGCTGAGGCTGAGTACTGGAGAGCTCTCTTCATCAGATCTTCCCCAATCTCAATAGGAGTTCCATGTCCAATGTCAACAGTTGCCCTCTTAAATGGAAAAACATTAGGATTTGGTGCCCCTCCAGCCAGAGAGATGAGAGATGGAGGAGACTTCTGCATCAACTCAGCTAGAGTAAAAAGGAAACAATTTGGTTACAATTTGATTATTACAATGGTGATCATATCCTTTTATCAATATTTGAAAATGGTCCAAAGAACTTGTTCTGTTTTTCAATTTACTTGTTTAACTATCATGAATGCAAAAGGATAATTCTTCTTAAACTCACCTGTGTGCTTGGATTAAATAGGTGTTTGGTGGGCACAGGGAAGGAGATACTGCTAGGACAGACTAAAACAAAAAATCATTTTAAGTTAAAGAAACTCTTTGTAATTTATTTTGAAACAATCTGGACTATTCTACCACAAAAACTTCTGTGACTGATGTCTTTTGAGCTTCAAGAATTTAAAATCTTAATGATCTTCTATTTAGACTGACTTGAAATGATTGGCTTTGTTTTTTGTTCTGTTTTTCATTCAGTCTCACTTCAGCTGATCTGGCAACTACACTGACAGATGATTATAGCTTTTCTATGAGGGAATGGAAATGTTTCTGGCAGCCCAGTTTTAGTGGCAGAGGCACTGTGTAAGTAATTTGCTATGAAGAAAATCTTAATTCCTGCTTTTAAATCACATTTTTACAATCATTCAGACCGAATCTATGCAGTGCAGACCAGACCTTAATCCAGCAAGGGCACTTGATTGCATTAAATCTAAGATCTCACAATACGGCATTCAAGCTGGCTTGACAGTTTTGCATCAGATATGAGAGAATAGGTGACACCAGATCTGGCTTAAAAGTGGCCTGTTATCAAGTTTATTTTCCAGTACTTATTAGCAGGCTTGAACATGGGGAGTTAATTCTCATCAGTTATTTCACCAATTTGTGTTATGCCTGTGACTTTTGGCCTGGTAAAGAGAGATTTACTTTGTCATCAAAACTGCAGGCTCAGTATGTTTTTCTACAGGAACTATGCTACTTAATACTTTTGTTATGATGCATATCAATGTATCACTTGAAAAAGAGACTGCCTAGAGTGAATTACTTGACTTAGCTGTGCCTCTATGAAGCATTTTAAGCAGAACAGCAAATGTCAGCCCCTTACCAAGAGGGGAAATTGACCCCTGAAGGCTTAACTAGTGATATATGTCTCATGCTTGGATTCTGTCAGGTCTCTGTGGGTTTCAACTGAGTAAACACAAAGGCAGTTAAGCTCTTCTATCTGTCACATGGAAGACAATGTAATGTGGTAGCCTAAGGACAGATTAATATGGACAAGGAAAGTGTAGTAACACTGAGGGGGTGGGCGTGGTGAGGCATTTATGGACATGAACAGGATACAGGAAAATGAGGTGTAGGGAAACACATTGGAACTGAATTTCAAGTTATTAGCAGTTGCTTGTTCCTGGACACACAGCATAAACTCAGTTGCAAACTGTGCCAAAAGTCCAGGTTCAGAGACAGTAGCAGAGACTTTTCAGATGCTTGCTAAAGTGATAATATTAATTCTTCTGTCTGGATGGGTTTCTGAACTGGTTCAAGGCTATTTGCTTTATTTTTCTTTTTACCTGCTTGGCATCTCTGCCTGACGAAAGTCAAGTTATCTGGCCTTGCTTGTCAGCTTACAGCATGGCTTTCTTTCAAACCTTTTCAAGTCTTAAGCTATGATACCCCAGCACAGACCAGAACATAGAATGATATTTTCAGAGAAACTAGGAAGAAGGGACATGTACTTACTCAGGAGTCTTATTGGAGATGCTTTTCTGGCTGCACTCACAGTGGTGATGAACCTGGAGTAATTCATATCTATGGAGAAAGAGTAATTAGTTGGACATGAAGCTAGAAAAGGGAATAAGAACTGCAGTGTGCTTTTGGTATGTGCATCTCCCACAAGTAATGCTTTTGATCTGGGTAATTCGTGGTATGCCAGTGAACAGGAAAAAGCCCTTTCCCCCTCCCTTCACTGTCAGCTCTGGAGTTTTAAAGGCAAGTTATGACTCGGAAGACTTGATGGATCTTAATCATCAGCTCTTTTTTATTTAATGAGAATCCAGCTTTATTTAGCGTATTAAGCACGGCATTTGAAGTGCTTTTAGGATTGCAAGCCATAATTATGAGTCACAACACTTGTCAAGTTAGAGGTGGGGTTTTTTTTTTTTGGAAAGGATAATTAAGAACGTCTTTCAAATGTATCTGATGAGTGTTTTCCTCCTTTTCCCTGGTGCCCATAGAGATTCAGTGGATAGTGAACTACAGTCCGGCAGGAAGCCGGAAGGCCACAAGAAAGCATCTTCTTCGAAGGGAAAGCAAGCATAGAAATTAAATGGAAGGGCAAAGAGCAACCACAGCAACGCGCATGTGTCGGCAGTTACTAGGAACGATCTACGGAGCAAGGCCGCTTTGAAAAAAACATCTCGTGCTTTCTAAAAATACCTCCCTTCACTTTGCCCCCCCTCCAGCCCGGCACAGGCGCGGAGCTGGCTGTACACAAGGGCGGGCTGCGGCTGTGTTTTAAGGGGTAGCTGAGCCGCGCTTCGCCGCCCTCTCAGAGGCGATTCCGGGACACCCCCCGCTGCACACCCCCAGCCCCCCCGGGAGGGGGGCACGGAGCCCTCAGGGCCATCCCGAGCTCACGACCGGCGCCGTCCCGCTGTCCCGAGGGCTCGGTGGCGGCCGCGGGCACCTACCGGCGGAGGGCGCGGCGCCGGCGGCCGGGCAGGGCGGGCAGCGGCGGCCCCGCTGCGGGCGA
>VWPU01019231.1:0-82263 GCA_013398955.1 Callaeas wilsoni
GGGGGGCGGGCGGCGCTGCCCGCGGGGCGCTGTGAGCGGGGCACCGCGCTGGCTTCCTCCCCCTCCGTAAACAGCGCTCCCGGGGGGCGGGCCGGGGCCGACCTGGGCGGCGGGGAAGCTCAAGTGTGGCTGCCGCGCCTCTTCGGCGGAGGTGCTGCGTGTTGCGGCGGAACTTCCTCGCGAATACTTATTTGTGCCGTTAAAAAAAAAAAATCCCTTCGCAGAAGGAGGGCAAACAGTCACGAAAAACCACAATTGTGGTTTTTCTCTATATGTCTCTATTGAATTTGCTTCTGCTTGGGGAAATATTCTGTTAGATGTGAGTTGTGAATTAATGGATTTGATTAATTTTCACAAGATTTTTTTTTTTAAGAAAAGAATTTCAGATAAAACTCGCTTGGATTTTTTTTTTTTTTTTCCAACTGAAATCTAATTAGAACCTGATTGTGGCATTGTCTTCAAATTTCTTACTTCTAGAGTCAGTGACAGGTGAGAAAAGAACACCTTCCTTGGGTTACTCATAAATTGTTTCATGCTGAGAATTGTTGACTGTACTCCTTTTGGTTGCTGGACAGAAGGAAACTTAATTGGGAAGATTGTAATGGCTATTTATAGTTTGAGTGTGATTTTGCACTTGAGATTATTTGCTTCGTGATCAGTGTTTCTGACATCTTAGCTCTCTAAAGCTTACAAATTTATTATCTGCTTCTTCATTTGTTCTATTGCTAGTTAAATGTAATGTATATGTAATTTAGGTGAGAGAGAAGTATTTCTTAAGTTTCTGTTTTATGGAAAATCAGTATTGACAGAAGGCTATAGAGAGATTCTGTGTGCCTGTAAAGGTATTCTGGATCAGTTATATGAATTAACTTCTTTTTCCTTCCCTGCATCTCAGTCTTCTTCAAAACTGATATGGGGCTAATACTGTAGTGATGTTCTTTGGGCATGGCCATTTTTCTTCCCTTCTTAGGGTTTGTGGCAGTAATTTGAGGATTCACTAGGAATACAGTAGCCACTACTGTCTTCTGCTTGATGAGAATGCATCCAGAGTGGCTTACATGGTGTAAATCTTGAATTTTGAATTAAACAACTTCAGTATTATTGTATGAAATAACAGGGATTTTAAGCAGTGGTGTACTTTCCAGAGAAGCCTAAATTTGAGCTATTTGCAGATTTTCAGTTTTGTAAGTGCTAGCAACAGCAACATGGGGAAGTAGTATTGGCTGCTGGGAGGGGAAGTTGTAATGAGCAAGAAGTACATGGAATGCAGCAAACGGTCCAACATCCTTGTGGGTCGAATCAGACTGACTGGAACTGCAGAATGGAAAACGAAAGGAGGCTGCTTTTTACTTGTAGTTGTTCAAAGTGATGATTAGGCTAATAAAAAGTTGAAATCTCTGTAAAATAACCATTTCCAATCTATGCGGAGGTAATATGCATGACCACAGAATAGTACTAAAGTGAATGTTACTGCCATGTTGTACTAGCAGTGGCATCATCTTTCTGAAGTTAGGAGAAAAGCAGTTGCTGAATGAGGTTGTTGCTTTGCCATTGGTCTCTTTTCATCTCAGCTCTGGGGCATTTTTACATTATGACCTTATGTAAACAAAAAGCTGTGTGATGATGTTTGCAGTTACAAGAAATAACCTGAGATCTCATCTGAAAGCGCCTTAAAAGGGAAATAAACAATATTCAGAAATGTAGTCGTTAATTAAATAATAATTAAAGAGAGACAGTAATTAAATGATGTTCATTATGAATAGAAGAGTATCAAAAGTTACAAAACTTGCAATTAAAAAGCAGTTAACAGAATTGACCATGCAATAATAAAACATGTGTTTATTCTCAACAATGGTATTCTAAAAAAAATCCACTGGAAGAAGGCAACAAAAATCTGTTTCCTTTTTTGAGAAAAGAGCTGGAACTTCAAGTGGGAGGTTGAACTAGATGACCTCTTGAGGTGCCTTTCAACCCAAATTATCCTGTCCTAGTGTTCCTGTTCCGTTACCGACTAGCATTTTTCTTGTGACACACCTACTACTTTTTACCTAGGCTTCCATGCAAACGTTATCACTGTCATTAGGCAGTACACAGTTATATTTTTTCATTTGACTTAATATAGCTGCTGTTTCAAAGCCTCTGACCCTGGCTGTGCACTGATTTTGGTGGGTTCTTTATGTATTTGTATGTCCCATGGGGTTTCCAGCATGAGCCCAGTAAGATGACTAATATGAGTAATACTGGCATGATTGTAGTCAACATTTGAGCTCATGCTTACGTTTGTATTTCTTCAACTTGTTTCAGATGCAATTTCTTTATCAAAAGGTGAATGAGGAGCTTTCTTGAATTTCTGAATATGAGATTTTCAAAATTATTCTGTAAGATATATCTGTCTTTATGCAGATGTGAAAAACAGTACAAAAATGTGAATATACAAAGAAGCTTCTTTATAGTAGTTCTACTGAAGGAGCTGTAATCCAGTTTTATTTGCTGCATACAAATAGATGCTTTCTGCTGCATACTGTGTTCATCTAGAGTAGATTGTATATCTCACTTAAATGGGTTGTATGTGTCTCAGTACAGTGATAGAGCTACAAGGTACAAGTGTAGGGTAGGTTGTCACTGCCAGTTGCATCCTGTAAGATGCTCAGAGAAAAAGGGTGATGCCTCACTCAAATGTCACGCTCTCTGGGTTATGCAGTACTGGATGCAGAGAGGTCTGGTTCATGTGGATAATGATAACCCCCATGTGTTATGTAGAATGGCTTGCCTAGAAGGCAATTGTCCATCTAATTTTGGTTATGTAGTTACTATATCACACAGTCAAAGCTGAATCTTTAAATCTGATTTGTAGGAAGAAAGAGTCCAACCTGGTGCAGGCAACTATTGATTTAAAATCAATAGAAGCATTGTCCTTTTATGAGGTTAGTTGTCTCTGCATCTGTCTTTGACAATGACTTCCACAATAGTATTACACAGTTCCTTTTGTTGTTAGTAGATTGCTTTTTAATCATGGTTGCACTTTTCCTTCTATTAGGAAGAGAGGTGTTAGCTCTTGGTAGTTTGATTTTCTGTCTTCTTGGTTTTCTTCTAGTTTTGGGTGGTGTTTTTTTTGCTGGAGTCGGGGGAGGGGGAGCATATATGTGTGTATGTGTTTTCTTTTTTCTTAGAGTCTTTAGTATTTGTTCATAGCTCATACAAATCTATGAACTGATTCTGTTTTTCTGTGGTTTTTGTGATGTCACGAAAGACAGTGTTCCAGGTGAATTGAGAATATTTTCAACACCTTTCCTCTTTTCATCAGAACACTTTGTTTCTTGTCTCTCGTGTGCCTGTATTAAGCTGAGATTCTGTTGAGCTGCACATCCTGTGAGTGGTGGTTTTATCTGCTTACATTTGGCTTAAAATTTAATGTCACATGGGAATAACTGCAAGTTATTATTTCAGGGGTCTATTATTTTGTGTTTGTTAACATCAGATGTTATCTGTCTTCTCGTTTTTTTGCTTGGCTAGCTCTCAGTTTTGATCCTGCTCAAGTCTCATGTAAGCCGGTTATCACCAAAGTTGTTTTTAGGCTAGGATTTTGAAAGTGCTTATATGCTTGCATAAATATGTATGATGTGGTATTTCTTGCTCTGCATGCAGCCCCACCTTTTCTGATATTTACCCCAGTTCTTGATCTGTGTTGTTTGTGGTGTAAGGTTTTTTATCGACAGTTCAGTGGAGCTGATTTAGCTGGTATTACCTTTATTGTTCTGCTTATGTGATTGAGCAGCTGGAGTAGATTTCAAGACTTAAGAAAGTCTTTTACAGATGTTTTAAGTAAATGGATTTATTATACATGTTCAAAGTGTTGTGATTAAAATTATTTGCCTGTATAATTAAAAAGTTAAATATGCTTCTTTATGTGACTTCATTGGTCTCAAGGATTAATTTTTTTTGGTAGTATTTAGTGAGAGTAGCTATCAAATCAGTTTAAATCAGTTTTTTAGACTTTTTTGCAGAGTCTGTATCATCCTGCTCACCAGAAACAGTAAAAGAATTTTGAGAGTTTTTTTGGTGGGCAGATAATATTTTAGAGGAATAGTGTTAGTGTACAGGTCTAGTATGCTTTAAATGAGTATTTTCCGTCTCTGATATCCATTAGTCTTGTTTGACTACTAGGATTTCATAGTTATGACCAAAATGTTCGTCAGTATTCAGTGTGTCATAACACTGGCTACAGCTTGGGTTTCTAGTACTGTCAGCTATTTCTAAAGTAAGAAGCCCTTTGCCTTCTAAATATCCAGTCTTGATACATAAATATACAGTACATTTGGTACCTGTATTTATCAAACAATTTTTAGAGGCCTCAGTTATTCAAATGCATTTAGATTGGGAGATTTTATAATTTCGACATGAAATTGTGGGATTGCTTGCATGGATTCAGCTACAGACATATGGCTGTAGGTGGTGTCTGAGTTATGTATTGGGTAAAATTTGACTGGGAGACTGATGAAAGAGCATTTGAGGACAAAGACAATTGGAAAACAAACATCAATTCCTAATGAGAGAGAGTTTTATAAACCATGGAGAGGGGATTATAAACCATGAAGTCACAGAGATCTAAGGATGAGGTGGAGTTGGAGTTTCACGATGTGTATTAACTGTTCTCTTAAACTGTCTTTGTTCTCAAGACTTTTCTTTCCTCAGCCTCTCACAACACACTGGAATTTGCTGCTCCCTTGGTTGTGTAAACACAACAGCTTTTTGTAGGGCTGTGCTGTAAACTGTATCGCAAGTGACCTAAGTTAAAATTAATTTTTTTGTCTCAGAACAAGTGGCACAAGGGAAAGGGAACGGACAGGATAACTTCTTAAGTTGGCTTGCAGTGTCAGAGAAAATGTTGTGTAATCACATCCTGGATAACCCCAAAGATGGACTGAGCTACAAAAGAAATGTTGGGTTCCCAGTGGAATCGGAGGGCACTGGATTGCACAAGACCCAGATCCTCAGCTGTGGGCAGTAAAGCATGTGTCAATCCAACAGCTGGCTCCCGAAAGACAGACTTTGGAACTATTCTAAGAACTGTGTAAATAGATGCATGGTTATCTTTTAATTGCTGTATATCTGGATCTTCATAAACCTTTGTAACTATGCTGTCTTTGTCAGGGAGCTTGTGAAAATGTACTTCTGGTTGCTTTTCTCCTAACCTGGCTTATTCACTTAAAGGTGATTTCAAGGTAGTTGGCTAACATTAGGTCATTCTATTGCTATGTGTCTTTTCTTCCCTAAAATTGGAGCCTAGCACACTAAAACCATGTTTTGGACATTGAAAGAATGATGGACTTGTACTGAATTTCAGCGAGTGTTTCGTAAGCATGCTTGCAGAAGCTGCGGAGAAGCATGTTAGAGCTAAGTTTGTGATAACAAGAATGCAAAACTTAGTAAAACATACAGGCGCTGTGCAAAGTGGATGTAAAAATGAACTGGAATCTTCACTTTTCATTGTTCTGCATTGGCAGACCTAAAAACAGTGTGATGAAATAGATGTGCTTCAAAGTGGAGAATAAATAAACCAGGGGATTTGGCTGAGGTTTAGTGAGATTACACCAGTATCACTCAGAGCCAAATAAATTTCAAGCTGTGTTTGCAATATAGTTGCGTGTGTGATTGTAACACACGTAGGTGTACCTGAACTCATTCATATTTCAGCAGTTGGAAGCCACAACGGGGTAAACCATAGAGAACACTGAAAGTTTCACATGGCCTTTGCTGCCCAAGCTGGTTCACATGTATTAACAGTATTTAGAAGGCTGTCTTTATACTTCCAGCACCCTTAAGCCGTGCCATAATTTTCTTGGGCTTTGGTATTTTTTCCAGGTCTCTTTCCAAAGAGCTCTGCCACTTGCTGAGATAGCTATCTTACTGTCCTGGTTTCAGCCAAGATGGAGTTAATTTTTCTGCAGTAGCCGCGAGGAGGTGGAGCCTGGAGCCATGTGGAAGTGTCTAGCTTATTCTATACCATGAACTTCATATGAGCTGTCCAAAGTAGGGTACTCTCACTTCTGGGAGGAAGGGTGTGGCTTAGCGTCAGGAAGAAGTGTGATGGGCAGAGGGAACCTGAGGCCTTTGGGGAGCATTCTGCATGTAAATCACCCTCTTTTGCACACTTTCGTTATTAATACTGTTGCTGTTACTGTCTATTTTCTTATCTCATTGCTGTTTCCAGTAAATTGTTCTTATGTCAACCTGTAAAAATGGCCTTTTGTCTCTTTCACTGGCATTAGGACATGGAGGGAGCAGCTAGGGTTTCTTTTTAGTGGGAGTACTAAATTGGCAATACCATTCCTAAACCATGACACTTATCAGTAATTCTACCAGTGAACCCACAAAGCTGAATTTTAAATTCACTTTGGAATGCAAAAATGTTTTTACTTTGTTTTTTGAAAAAGATTATAGTATTTGTCAGTTTTTATGGTGGTTCGGTGAGTTTTGACATGTAATTTTCTTGTGCTCTTGAACCTGAGGTAAAAGTTTTTGGGTAGGTTGATAATACATGATGTCTCTTTTTGTAGTTTAAGTTTTATGCTGTGATGTGGCTGTGCAGTTGTTATGGCTATGCAGGGTGGTGAATTGATATTTTTTAGTCAGACTTTTTAGAAGGATATTTGAAGTTTGTTGTGACTTGATATTACAGCACATTAATCACATGCCATAATATGCTAGAAGTCATCAACTGTTTGGTTTCTTATCCTTGTGGTAGCCTTGTGGACTGCTCTACCAAATTCTATGAAAGGCATTTGAGCAGCTTTATATTTAGATTTTTTGAAACCATTTCTGGAAATACAGAAGAGCATTAGTTTTGAACAGCATGTAGGGCATTTGGTGCTTTGTGTTAATGGGTTGCACTACTTTACTCCCTCTCCAACATCTGTAGTATGTCTTGGATAAGAAACTCAGTATTATTTTGAGTTGATGCAATGCAGCTGAAGTGTTTCTAACTGAGAATGCCTTACAGGAAGTCATCTTGAGTGCCCTTTATCATGCAGTTAATGGGTTAAATATCTGTAAAGCTGGTAAAAGTTATGGTCCTCTTTCATGCTCAGGAGACACACAGAATAAAAACAAGAGCATATCATCCCTGATCTTCAGTGGACAGGCAGCTAATAGAGATGAAAAGGATTTCTTTAAATTATTGTTTGTTTTAAAGAAAATAATTTGGAGGTTATAGTTACAATTCTGCTAAAGCCTAAATTTAGTCAAATAATGTAACTTTTGAGTAAAGAGAGATATTGTATGTATAGAACCACAGAATAATTTAGTGAAGAGGGGACCTCAGTTGGTTTCTCTTTCAAAGTTCTGCATAAAGCAGGGTCAGTAAGGAGGTCATAACAGATATGAAAGCTGTGTCCAGGCAGGTCATAAAAATCTCCAGGGATGGAGACAACACGTCGACCCCTGGGCCATTGTCTGGATGCCAAACTTTATATCCCCTCTGAATATTTTGTGTTTCAACTTGCTCTTGTTGTCTCTTTTCCTGTGGATGGAGGGCAAGAGCTTGGCTCCATCTTCTGAATAACTTCCGTGTTGGTACTGGGGAGTGCTGTTAGGCTCCCTCAGTCTCCTCCAGGTGGAATGGACCGTGCTTCCCAGTCTGTCCTCACAGGGTCTGTGCTACAGCCTCCAAGTGAGCTACTACAGCCTCTGCTTGAACTTGTTCCTGTTTGCTGGTGTTTTTTTCTGTGTTAGGGCAGTGGAGTAGGACCTAGACTCAGAATTTTAAATTCAGCTACTGGGAATATATTATTTCCCCAGTTTGTGTAAAAATAACCATACGATAATAAACTATGATTGGTTTAAATCCTTGAAGGATACTGTGACTAGAAACAGGCTGCTCAGCTCATGTAATCGACTGAGCTTTCATTCTTCAATGAACTGTACAGTTTGAAAAATATAATATGTTTTGATAAATTTATTGGATTATGTAACGTTTCTTTGTAAGTATTGTATTTAATAATGTCAACTGTAGGTTTTTTTGACAGTTTCCTATGTTTTTGTTACATTTCAATTTTAGAAATGCAGTATGCCAGCCGTAAGTTAAAAATTGCTATAGTTGAAAACTATAGCCAATGTGCTTTTTGGCATAATGTAACTAATTAAAATTTGAAGTCTGGATTGAACTCATTAAGTTCCATCTCTTCTTACATAAAAATACACCATAATGTGTTTCGTTTAATTAAAAACATTAGTGCAAAGAACTATTTGACTGCTTCAGTGATGAAACACGTGGAACAACAGTTTAAAAAGTAAATGTGCAACACGAGTGACTTATATTCAATGTTCTCTTTAATTTCAGTCATAACTTGAAGATATTTTAAATTTGAATAAATAAATTTGTCTGGCCATTAGATTGCTGAGTACTTAATTATGCATTACATGCATATAACACATGTATTCATATTTGGGAGTTTGTGGGGGTTTTTTTGTTTTGTTTTGCTTGTTGTTTTTTTTTTGTTTGTTTGTTTGGTTTGTTTGTTTGTTTGCTCTCTTTTAATTTTCTCTTTGAATCTCTGAGATTCATGGACTGTTAAACCAGCTGGAACTTTTGGAGTGTTACAGTATTTTGTTTTTGTCAGGTCATTAAACTTCAACCTGTTGAGACCAAAGTGTTCTGTTTTGCTGGAATGAATGTCTTCTAGAACTGGTTACAAGGGTGGGCCAGTGCAATTTGGTTCTTTCATCAAGATGGATTCCTGAGTACAAATTCACAAGCCAAGTTTTAATATTTGCCTTTCTTAAGAGTTTCTCTGTGATCTCATTGTGTGCTAATAAAGTTAATTGTGGAATGCAGGTTTCTTCCCTTGAGGAACATAAATATATTATGGATCAGTGTGCCATTTTTTTTGGATCATTTAATGATGTCTAAATTTGTTTAATAAGAGCTTGTACTGGTGATATTATTTGTGCCTAAAATTCTTCCATTTCTTACTAAGGTTTGCTCTTGTACTTGATAAGCTAAGTATATATGTGATGTTAGAACACTTGCCATCTGTTTCCACTTCCTTTTGGTTTATATTGCTTTTTAAATTTCATGTTCCTGACTCTTTTCTTATTATAATGACCTAAATTATTAGACTGCTTTCTTGATTATTAAATATTAAAGGGAAAGAAGATAGTTTAAGAAATCTCATTGTTAAGCAAAATAATGTTGTAATTACTTACCCTGTTAGACAGAAGTATATGCTCAGAGGCAGTAAACATACATGAATTACCACTACGGTGTTACTGGTTGAAACAATATTTTGCTTATTTCTGGTTAAGAAGAAAATGTAAGCTCTCATCTCATAGTTAGTTCTTTATAGTGCATTACAGTGATTCTAGAATACTTACCTGTTGTTTGGAACAGCATCTTTCTCATCTAGGCATAATTTCCAGTTACTCACTGAGCCTTTAGAGAAAGAAACTAGGCAAACAAAACTGCTGCACGTCGTCTTGCTGTCAGGGAAATAAGATGGGAAATCATTGTCACTGATGACACTTATAGAAGAAAAAAGAGAAACTAAGGGAAGAAACTATTAAAGCCTTCCTGGCAAAAACATACGAGATGCAGCAATGAGGTTAAATGGGCTTGTAGACTCATTTGGTAAGCTTACACAGGAGGTGGTCGAAAAAAAGTTTGTTTAAATTGTTAATTTGAACTTTCTAATATGAGTGATACTGCACAAGATTACTATTTTGAGCTTACAAATGAAAGAAGATGGTCTTAGTCAAAGACACTGGGATATAACATAGCATAACATAGCATAACCTTACTCTTTCTAAATGGTTATATTTTTGGTGTTGTAAGAATAGGAATTTTCCTCTTTTATCACAACAGCAAAAATACTTATGCATTGCTTTCTCAGAGTAGTTGAGCATGAGGTGAATTTACAGGCAGAAGCAGGAACTCAATAGCATTCTGGAAATAAAATGGGTTTAAAGTAAGGAGAGAGCAAGAATGTAAACGGGTTTGTCTCATCATCCCTCCAGATGCCTCTCTGTTCATTACCTTCTTAAGATCTCTTTACTCTTCATTTTCAGAACTTTTCTGTCATGTTCAGCCACATCTCTCCTGCTGAGGCTTTGTTCCTTTCTTACATTTCTTCCTCTGGTCCCATTAATAAAACAGCCATTAGCTGTTCTTCTCTGAATCAAGTAGGTTTTAAGATTGCTTTTTGATCTTGGCAGTAGTCAATGTCTGACATACTTGGAATCAAACTTCATAGCCCAAATATAGCCAAGTATTTTGTCTTTCAGTTTGCATTGCTGAAGCAACCTGTTGTCTTTCTGGATCTGTTGTCCTCAGATTTACTAGCGCAAACTCCCCAGTCAAATTTTGAATGCCTCTGGAGAGAAAATGGGAAGAAAATAAGATAACCAAAAAGCACTTTACAGCACATTAAATATGATTATATTTGCAAGGTGGGATAAGCTGTATGAAAATTATCTGTGGTGTTGGAAAATTGATTTCCAGTTGGAGGAAAACTGTTGCTGGTTTTGAAGAAGAAATTACTTTTGATTTGTTAGTGGAAAAAAACAAATTGCTTGTGAAAAACAGGTTATGAAAAGACTCAGTTCTGTTAGCCTCAGTGGGTAAGGGTGTGGTGTTTTGATTAGAATTTCTTTTGAAGTGTGAGGAAGGAGAAGTATTGGTATTTTGTCTGGACAGAAAACAGAAACTGGTGGGTTGCATGGTAGTACATGAGAACTGATGTTTAGTCTGAATACAAGGATAGTGGTAGGAAGTCAAAATGTATTACAAATGAGGGAAATAAAATACGGATGACAGGTAATTAAGAAGGTGCAAGAAACCCTGAAATTAGTTCAGTTGGTTAGAGCATGATGCTGATAATGCTGAGCTTGTGAGTTCAATCCCCACACAGGCCATTCACTTAAGACTTGGACTCAGTGATCTCTGTGGGTCCTTTCCAACTCAGAGTATTTAATGATTCTTACAGTTATAATTATCCTTGCTTCTTTGACTGTAAAGTGTCACAAAGTGAACTGAATGTTCTGTGAAGGTAGATGAGTGGTTCTGTATGGAAATACAGACAGGTGCAAGTCCTTGTATGTGTCTTTTAACTGTTACTGTACATGTTTAATCATTCCAGCAGTAGTAGCTGTTGGAAAGTACTGTGTAATGTCAAATTTCAGTGAGGCTGCTGTGTTGAGAGTGGAGAGGTCCTTTATGATAAGACTTTGGAAATGTTCTTTTATAACCTCAGTATAGACAATTGATCTAGGAAAAGATTGATTCTGGTAGATGTTTGAAGCAGGCATTCATGCTATCTGCAAGTGTTTTGCTCACTTTTGATTCACCATGGTTGAGGGCCAGACACGCTGACTGTATGTGAGCATTAAAGATTTCATAATTTAAACTAAAATTTTCTCTGAACTAGTGTTTATTTCCCCAGGAAGTGCTGTATCTTATATGTGTGCGCACACATTCCTTACTAATTTTCCACCAATACCTTTATAGTTTCTTGACAGGGGAATAAGTGGAAATACATATTTCAGTTTGTAGGCCATGTGATGGAATAAAGTAGCAGCTTAATAAACCTTTCATTTATGACACCTCTGTCTACTGACACAGATCATGTACAGGATCGGTTTTGCAATTAAAATTTACGATCTCTCCTTTTCTGTTTGTTCCTACATACTTCTATTTTAAAGTTTTGTTTTATCTGTGTAATGGATGAGGCCCTTTTGAAGTCGTAATTAAAAATATTGGATCACAGTACTTACTCAGGGGGTGAAATGCTACATAATATAACTGTTTGTTACTGAAACAATGACATACCCATAAGTACACTACTGTAAATGCAGTGTTTGCTGTAAAATGTTGTACAATTGTGTTGTTTTTATGAGAGGGAATCTTTAATAAGGTATCATTGCATACATACATAACATTAGTCATTCTGTATTTTAAATTATGACATGCCTCTATTTTATGGAATATTGGAGTAATTTCTAGGTAATGATTAGAATTTCATATGCTTTCAGAGTGTAATAGAACATTTCAAAAGTGTTATTGCTAATGCTACTGTTTCTGCTAGTTTCAAAACATTTGAAAAGTACTCTTGGTGTTCAGCAAGTAGATCATCAAAATGCTACTGTTGGACTAGTTCACACAAAGTCTGGCTTTAGCAAATCTCATTATATGATTACAGCCATACTTAAAGTGTTAAATTGTGTGTACAAGTAATGAAAGAAATGGCAGGTCAGCTGTGGATTACACAGACTACGAGGGAGTGCCAGTTTGTTAATTTGTCTGTCTTTTCATTTCTGTCCTTGTAACCTGAAAATCCTAGTTCACTTAAGAACATCATGCTTACTGTCAAGACTACTTTGATAACTAGACCATTTGTTTGGAATAGTTGCATGATCTCTAGACTCGATAACAGCAACACATCATTTGACATCTGCAATAGTGTGTTTCTTTCACACAAAATACAAGATGAAAAAACCTCTTAGGTAATTTTTAGCTCACTAATAGTGCTGGAAATCAGTAATCTAAACTTCATCACAGGCAGAAATGAAATAATTTGCAGTGCAGAAGTAAGAAAAAATTGGCAAGTTTTTTTTGTAGCAACACTACCATTAGTGATTACATGAAAATTACTTTTCTAGAACCTTTTTCTAGGTATTTCTTTGTATATTCTAGGGTTTATATAAATTTTTAACTTGTTTTCCCATTAGAAGTCGTTCTTTGAGTGTTGCCTGTTTGCAGATAATCCTGTCTTTTGAAGTTCAGTTGTCACATAAATAACCTGATCGATAATTTCTACTTTCAGTGGATTATTTAAAGTTACTGTCTTGACAGCCGTTACACGAGAAGACACTGAAGATTATCAACTCCAAAAGCAACTTGCATGCTCTAGAGTGATAAAGAAATGAAGTACTAGGGAGAGCTCTTTTGTCTTCTGCCAAAAAGGAAAAAAACCCCAAACCTCTCAAAGGGGCAGAACAAGTTCCTTTGAGGAGTCCAGCTGCTAGGAAAGGAAGGAGGAAATAGGAAATGGAGAATGCCCAGAAAAAACAAAGGAAAAGGAACTTAAAGTGGGGAACTTCTACAAAATACAGAATAGAGCCGAGATACAGAGTAAAGAAAAGTGGGTTTCTTTTTGTCCTCGTTTTTTTCCTTTTGTCTTTTTCAGGGCAGGGAGAGGGTTATGATATATAAAAGAGGAGGGAGGAATGAAGCCAGATAAAAAGTGGAAGGGAATTTAGCTGCCAGCGTAATTATAGTACTGCTGGACTAAAGGCTCAGCTTGAGAAGTATTTAGAGGTTTTGCAGGACCAGTACAAGCAATATATCTGCATTTGTGTTGTAAGGGGAAAAATATTTAACCAATTGCCCAAGTCAAGTTACTGCACTGAAAAAGCTCATGAAATGGAGAGCTGGTGAGGGGGCCATCAGCAGCTGAGCAAAGGCAGTACAGAAGGGACTGGTTGGAGAGCAGCTATAGCTCTAGGAACACAGTTGAACTGCATATGGGACTGCTTTGGATTTGTAAAAGGAGCAAGGTGTAATGTAAAAGGAACAAGATATTTCATCTGGTTTGGTCATAGTGAAAAACACACTTGTTTCAATAACATGTCCATTCACCAGGATGTGAGCTCTGGTGTGTGAAGCCTTTGACTGCCTAGCCGTACCTCCCGTATTAGTGAATTGGCAAAAGCTTCCTACCCCATTTATCAGTTACTTACAAACACCTAAAAGCAGAGTGAAGAGGAAGGCAACCATGCAGGTGTTTCTATGTTCGTTTGGTTATAGAGTAGAATTCCTAATATGGTGAGGTAGACAGCATTAATAGGAAGGGGTTTGGGAAGGCTGAGATGAGAAGGTAGGTGTGTGAAAGCTCACTCATGCCAACACCTCTTACAAACGAGGCTGATAAACAAGACGATTGAGGTCCTCGAGCAGAAAACACTGAGAAGAGAGGGGGGTTAAAGTTTGGAGTACTGACATGTTCTTCCATGTCAAAGGCCTAGCAGACGCGTTATTGAAGGGCTCCTCGAGATGGGGTTTTCAGTGCTGCAGTGATCTTCCTTTGACTGAGTTAAAGGACAACTGAATTAACTGGAGTTGAGTACCATAGATGAAGAATGCCAGTAGGTTTTTGTCATTGTTTTATTTCTAGTACTTCTGCTGCAGTGAGAAGGGGTGGGCATTAAACTGACAACATCATTGCACCTACTTACTCAGTATTGTTACAGTACTTGAAATAATTCAAAGAAATACTGTTTTAGAGATACAACATATAGGTGGCTTTCATCAAAGCAAGCAGTCTGGTATTCGATTGCATTCACTATAAAAAAAGGTCCCTAAAATACTAAGAATGAAAGAATAATCGTAACTGCATATGTGTTTACAGCCATTGAAGTGGCTTTTAAAGAAATGTTTTGAAGTGCTTTTTAAGAGGATCTGCATCTGGATCACTTTTTTTTTTGCTCCTGTGTATTTAAAAATAATCAGATAACTTTATGCAAAAGATTCAGTATTATCACTAGAAACCTAGTTTCTGCTCTTTTGGGATTCAAGTTGAAATTTACATTAGATTAATCTGCATAAAGTAAGTCAATGATCAAACATGTTAGACTCCCTAATCTGACTGAGCTGCAACTCATTTAATTTGATTTCTTACTTTTTTTCTATGAGGATTCAAATACTATTTCACTTCTTGAGCTCTCAGTCAAAGGCTTGTGAAATCAGCAAAGTTTATTTGAATTCCTTGGAATTAAACCACTTTTGTTTTGAGATATGTGGACATGATAAACATTTGAGTAATATGTGATTCAGGTAGTAGCTTAATAAATCTAAGCAGGTTTTATGTGTATTTTTATTTAGGTTGATTTCTGAGTTACTGCTGAGGTAAGTAGGTTACTAAAAGGTCATTGTTCTAGATAAAATATCATATACAGCATTTTGGAGTCTACCACCATTTAGCACCCACTGGATTTGATACTTTGACAATATTTCTGTGTAACAGGTCCTGTTTATTGTTAAAGCCTTGAAGTTTTTGGGCTAAGTTTAACAAGCTTCCATGTCCCAGAACTCTCTTGCAATGTAAGCTAAATGTTGAGAAGAGGTATGGGAAAACTCCCGTATCCATTTCCGCTTGAAACTTCTAAAGATAACAGAGGACTTGGGGCTGGAGGACAGAGAGTAGACAGCATGAAAGAGGTTATACTCCTTGCTTGTATTCAGTGGTAGACTGGGTTGCAGAGACATAGTTTATTGTAGTTGCAAAGGGAAGAAAAACCTTTAATCTCCAAACTTTTTGTAATTGGGAGCATCTCTTCCATGCTAAAATGGGTTCTCTGAATTTTTTTTTGTCTAATTGACATTACTTGCTGGTTGATGTAATCATCCCACAATGTATCCTGGTAAAAAAAAAAAAAATAAAAAAAAAAAAAAGAAGTGTTTTTGAATCCTTTTCTATCTTTATGTAGAATCCAGAAAGAGACTTGTTTATTTTCAGGAACCAGTCTACATCTGTGTTTTAAGTTTTTTCCCCATTTACAGATTGAGTTTGTTGGTCATTGAAGTTACTTGGAGTAAAATATTACTTTCTCTCATGTAGTCTAGCAAAGTCTATTGTAGAGTATTATGAAACATCCTTCAAGTTTGAGGAAATGAGTTCTCTGATTTTAAGTTTGGTCTGCACTGCTTGGAAAAAAAAAAATCATATTAGCCCAAAGAAAGTTTAAAACTGAAGCAGCTACTTTGTGTTTGTTTTTGTAGCACAGCAAAGTTCCTATATAACAGTAGACTTTTGGGTTACTGTTCCTTCTTTCATATGCAGGTCTTGCAATTGTTGTGCAGACTTTTGTGAGTTAGAAGCTGTTCCAGCAAGTTTAGTGATTGTGTCAAACATGTACAGCTTCAACAGAGACAGCAAATGTTTATGAATGATAGCATTATTCTTTGATGTAGTCCTGAATTTCTGCAGTTGTTAAGCATTTTTATGTTTGCAATTTGTTGTCTAGATAGTCTTCAAACTAAAATAATCTTAAATAAATGCAGATACTATAAAACTGTACTTCTTTTTTTGTATTTCAGACATAAGGTCTCCACCCACGATGACTAAGTCCTTTATATATTTGAAGTATATAAGTAAAACTGAATGTGCATAAAGTTTGTTATATGTTATGTGTGTGTGTGTAAAGAATACATAATTTGATCTATATATATATAGGCAGTGTTTATAAGGTATGTTTACTGCTCAATTATATCGAAAATTTGTATTCAGTTCAGCTCTCACTTTACCAGGAGTTACTATGATTACTAGTTTTCAGGGCATGCTCAATTATTTCCTAAGTGTAGCCTGCATTTTTCTTGAGTATCTAACTTAACATTGATATCACTAAAAAGGATTTCTTTTAAAAGAAAGTTCTATTTGAAAGGCCAGTAGTTTTGTCTGATTGTGCATTCCAGTTCAAAGCTTCTTAATACTAGATCATTCCAACATTGGCATGCTGGAAAAAGTTCAGTGAAGTACCGCCAAAGATGAATATGGCTGGAGTACATGATGTACTGTGGGCTGAGGGAATTGTGTATTTTCGTTTGGAGAAGTCTAAGGAGACATCTGTTTGTTGTCTTCAGCTACCTGATGGGAGGCTATAAAAAATATGCAGCTGGACTTTTTTTTGAAGGTACATGGTGTTTGGATGAGAGACAACAAATACAAGGAGCATGGGAAATTTTTGTTAGGTGTTAAGGAAATTTTTTTCAGCAGTAGGATGGTCAAACACTGGAACAAGCTGTTCAGAAAGGTTGTGAAATATCCACCTCTGAACATGGTGAAAATTCTGCTAGACTGTTTTTGAGCCTGGTATAATTTGACTCTGCTTTGAGCAGGAGTAATAGACCAAATGACCACCATAAGTCCCTTCCAACTATGTTAATGTCTATTATTTATTATTATTGTTGTTGTTGTTATTATTATGCTGTTTTTTCACTTTCACATGTAATAATTGTGACTTCCAGTTTTGTTGCTATGTAAAAATGGTGTATTGTTTCACACCAAAGAAAATATTTGCTTAAATTGCATCTATATATGAATAATCGTAACACTAGGGTAAATAATATTGCTTGGTTTTGATTCCCTTTTGATTATTACTCTGAGATTCTAATTAGTGTGTATAACAACCTTTCTAAAGTATGGGTTTTTTCTTGTTTCTCAAAGTGGAATGCAGTGGGATATTAAGTCTAAATCCCTGCAAATGTCTGCTGAACCTGTACAGATATTTGTGGTTAAATTAAATACCTCACTGTGTAGAAAGTATGCTCATGGCCATTTTTCTGCATGGAACGTTTTATTTCCAGATTTTCCTTGAGTATCTTTCTAAGAAAATGTAAACTTCCAGCCACAAACCATCTTTTTCTTAACTCTGCTGGTTTCTCTGCAGATTTAGAGAAACTTTGATTTTCTGTGGTGCATTTTCAAGTAGGATACATTTTCAAATCGGTGTATGGCAGTTTGAGTGGGCATGTTCTCATACATGTCTCTGCATGTGCTAGCAGTCCTATGTTTTTGGAATGAAAAAAATGCAGAAAACTGATTTGATGAAAACTTTTAAATAGTACTAACTGAAACTGGTTTACTGAATATTGTCCCAGTACAAAGACAAGTGCTGAGTAAGTAGGGAACAATTAGGAATGCCAGGTGGAAGGGAGAGTAAGACTTTACCTTTCCACAACTTCACAGATTTAAGCTAATGTGAAACCACTGTACTCAAAAACTAGACTGCATTAACCTTCATATTTAAGACTTTTTCGTAGTAAATTTGGTACTGGAGTTAGTTAATAATTAAATAATTAAAGTCATCTTAGGTTTTGGTGATGATAGAGTAGCAGTGTGGCTGGTTTCATAGACATTCAAAGTTAGTTGAGCTGCTTGTTAAGCTCTGAACATAGCTGTCTTACAGGTAAACTTTCAAGTAAATGCCTTTGGTTCACTGTACTTTTTTTTCTTTGGTGTGTTTATAGAATAGGTGTCTTTCAAAGTTTCTTTGGTTTTTAATGGGGTTTAAATGGTTAAATATATCTGTTTATGTACCAAAAGACAGCATGTAGAAGAGTTAATCAGAAAGTTGAGAATTGACGTGAGGTTTCTTTGGACTTCATAAATTGCATCTTGATCCATCACACATTCAGAGACTTTGTCTGAATTTGCAGTAATGTTAACACTTGGCTCCCCTGCTTCCCCATCTTTGCCAGCAGCTCATGTATTTCAGTACCGTAAATTCTGTTGATGTTTTTAAAAGTGCCACTTTCATATAAAAACTTTTCCAGAACTCTTCATAACTGTTTTTCTCATGTGTTGCCAGGAGGCCTACCACTTTTGTATGAGAATAGAACTAACGTGTTTGTGTGGGTTCAGTTCTCTTGTGGTCTGTCAATTTGTGTTTGTATCACATCTGCATACCTTGTATCTTACATTGTTAATTAAATGCTACCTCTACTGCTGTTCCAGAAGGTCTGTGTTGACTGGTGCCCCATTCGACATGCAAGCTTTCCAGTTCACGCAGCTCTCTCTGCTGGTCAGCCTGTATAATCTGTTATGCCTCAACAAAAGCACTGCCAGGATTTTTCCTTTAGTGTATGCCTGTCTTTTCTTACTTAAGGGTCAGGAGGCTTCATTGGAGAAGGTCAGTTGCCTTCCTCTTCAAGTCCTTTAAAGATCTCTAGATAATTAACTTGGGTAGTTCTGCCTCACCCCATGTTGTGTTCCAGTGTGAATCATTGTCTTTGCCAAATGGATTGCAGTCCTGCCTGATTTTGTTGCCGTTTTCTGTGTCTTTCCTGAGAGTAAAATGGCCTGCTTGCTTTCTTTTCCTTTCTTGCCCTGTTTATCCAGTTATTTTAGTATGGAGCTGTTATTTTTTAATGACTTGTCTGTCTTAGGTCATGCATTGACTGCTCATGTATGTATTTTTCCTTGTCTGAAAATACCTATCAGATGTGCTGCTTTGAGTTTGGTCTAATTCCTTGGAAGCTGACTTCATGAGTGGCTGATCATGATTCTCTGTCTTTTAAGTTAGTAAGTTACTCTGATTGCTTTCCCCTTTTGGATCACAGAAGAAGAGTGCTAGTCAGTAGGATGGGAGAAAGAAGAAAACTGTAGAAAGTGAAAAGAAAAGATGGAGAAAGGAAACATTAGAAGAAACAGAAGAAATTACATGGAAGGAGGAATGATGGCTGTTCTTAAGGTTAATCATTTAGGGAGAAAAAAGTCCAAATTTTTAACTTAATTCTAGAACCTTAATATCTTCTGGTCTGATGATTTTGGTGTCTGAAGGGACAAGCAAATACAGAGTCACAGAATCGTTAAGACTGGAAAAGATCTCTGGGACTGAGTCCAAGCATTAATACAGTAGCACTGTGTTCACCACTAAATGATATCCCTATATGCCACATCCATGTGCCTTTTGAACACTTTCAGGGATGGTGATTCCACCGCCTCCATGGGCAACCTGTTCCAATGCCTGACTACCCTTTCAATAAAGAAAATTTTCCCAATATCCAATCTAAACTTCCCCATATACAGCTTAAGGCCATTTCCTCTTGTCCTGTCACTTATCACCTGGAAGAAGATACCAAACCCCACCTACTATGACCTCCTTTCAGGTAGCTGTAGAGAGGGAGGTGGTTTTTTTCAAGTGTTGATTGTAAAGATTACAAAGCTGATTTTTTTTATTCATCTTGGCTTAAAATATTTTTGAATCTTGGATCACTATGAAACTACCCTGGGAAAGTATTGATGTGGGCTTGTTCTCCTAAGGTCTTTTCTGGGCACTTACTCTTAGCCACCACTAGAAGAACTAGATGTGCCTTTGGTCTCATCCTTTATGCCTGTTCTGAAACAAGTGAACCAACAAATGGCCTGGAAAACATGTACTGAGAGAGATTTAACTCTCAGAATGAAATTGCCTGTTGTAGTTTAGGTAGAGAAAAAATACAAGTAACAGAATTGTTCCATGGGCAGTTGAAAATTAGTCTGAAGTCATACAATGTGCTAAACATTGACAGTAGCTAAGAAAAGACACAGATTCAAAGAGCGTTTAAGGTTGGAAGGGTCTACAGTGGGTCATGCGATCCAACCTCTCCACTCAAGCAGGGCCATCGTGGAGCACATGGCACAGGACAGTGTCCAGACAGTTCTTGGATATCTCCAGTAGGGAAGACTCCACAGCCTTTCTGGACAATCTGTTCCAGTGCATAGTCACCTGCTCAGTAAAGAAATTCACCCTTGTATCCAGATAGAAGTTCTTTTGCTGTTACTGTTCATTTTCTTATCTCATTGCTGTTTCCAGTAACTTGTTCCTATCTCTACCTATGGTTGTCACCTTTTATGCCTCCAGTTCTCAACTCCATCCTGCCAGAGTGGGAAGTAAGATCAAGCAAGTGGCATTGGTTTGGGAGAGTACTGGTGGGCGCATTGAACTGAAGAGTACTATTCCTTAACCGCAACAAATACTTAGAAAAGGAAAGGATGACTAAGTCCATCTAGTTAGCTTTGTGTGCATTAAGTCAAAGCCACTCCAAAATGGCTGTAAATGTATTTTTATAAATAAGTAAAAGAACCTTAATTGCTGTTGCTAAATTCTCTAGAGATATTTCGAAACTGGAGTTGGATTTACAGATGTCACAATTTGTTAGATAGCAGTTTTGAGGAAGAGAAGGAAGGAATGCTTCATATAACTGAAAGAATCAGAAGGGGTAGGCTAAGAAAGAAATGTTTCATAACTAGTGAGTATGAAGAATTAAGCTTTTTTTTCATTGTTCCATAGTGGAATGTAGGTGTTCCAGAAATACTTCCGGATACTCCTTCGTTGTAGAGGTAACAGTAGCTCAGAATATTAGGATCAGGAGACATGAAAGACCAGAGAATGGTGAAGAAAGCAAGGAGTTAGGAATTCAGCTTTTGAATCAAGAAAGATCCCTGTTCTGAATCTTCAACAAAAAAAGGAGGAGAGGAATGCAATTAGGCAAATGCTGTAGTGTAAAATGCATGCAATAAGATACCTTTTTGTTGATGTGTCTGTCCAAAAAATATGGCCCATGTTTATTAGCTTTGTTGCTGTGTTCACATACTTGAAAATTATATGACCATAAGCACTAATTAATTTTTCTCATACTGTCTATGCTAGTAAAGAGTATCAGTTTATAGAAGTTTTGTTGAAAGCTGTTGTATTGTGTGGTATGTCTTCAGTGGGCACTGGGCTTCAAGCAACCACTGCAAGCAAAATCCAAGGAAGTATGAAGTAGAAGTGAGAAGGAACTTGGTAGGCTTCACTCTGTCAGTTTCTTTTCCTGTTCAGTAGACAGTTGAATCTGGGCAGTAGTTGATAAGAAATTGATGTCACATACTGGTACTAAAGGGAAATTAAATTTTTCAAGCTTGTCATATTGGTAGTCTAGGGAAATCTAGTAATCACAAAAATCATTTGTGATAAACTGTTTCTTCCTGTCATACTGATCACAAAGCAAATACTTCGCTGATTGTAGAGCTATGTACCATTAATGAAGAAAACTTTTGCAATATAGGCAAGTACTCAAAGTAGAAATGCAGTTATCTTTAATTTGAATTCTTTTGAAAAACTGAAAGAAAGAGAACTATTTTAAGGGCAGGTACCTATCTCTAATTTCCCGTAAATCCATCATATATGTTATGATAATTGTGTGTAAAGCAACTGAGGGAAGGAGATGTACTGCAAGTGTGTTTAATTAAGTTTAGTAGCTGAATAGGTAAAACGTGCACTAACATCCCACATGCACATTTTGGGAGGGTTTGTTGTGTGTTCAATGTAATACAGCCCTTTTCAAACTTAAATGAACAGGGTGACTGAGAAATCACGATGTAGAAAGACCAATATTAACTTAGCATCGACAGGTGAGAATCAGCTAATTGCGTTGCTCTTGCTTTTAGTGCTTGTGAACATCTAGATTTGTTTCTCTGCAGTCTGTGCTTTGACCTCTTCAACTTCTGTATGGCTGCACAGCCTTCAGACTCATATTACAAAAGCAGGGTATTTTGGGGTGGAAGCTGTGACAAGACACAAGGAAATGACAAACCGCTTCAGAAGCTGTTGGCAGCTGACTGCCTTTCAAGACCGTCAGTGCTTCATTAGAGCATTGAAACTTGTAGTAGTGATTTTATATGTTTGACTAGAGAAGAAATTGGCTGGCACGGATGTATTTCATAAACCAATGTTCTAACAGTTGGCACAACTTGCTGAAGCCTCTTAACCACCCTGTTAGGCTGGGTGTTTTAAAAGCTCTGTGGAAAACTATGTACCTTCCTTCCAGGAGGGAGCAAAACTGGTTTATCTGAGCAAGATGTTTGCACAGACTGCCCAAGAAAAATTTGAATGGGTGTGAAGTCCACATCTGTGAGTTGGTGGACTGTGCAGAACTATTTTTCAATTCTATTATGTGTGTACTTGTGAGAAAGCCAGATGCTTATAATTATTTATTTGGTTCGTTGTATGTTCCAGGTGATAAGGAAATAACATAGCTACTTTGTTCTCTCTCCATTCTGTTTGAGAGTGGCAGATTAGAGGGTATGCAGCTGGAACCACAAGGGCTATAGCTGCTTTGTTCTTCTGGAGGATTGTGTTGTAGTTACAAGTATTTACTGTTCTGGTTTCTTTCAGTAAGGCTAGTTGGCTCTGCAGTGGGTAACATTTGCCGGTAGTTGAAACTAAACAATCTTTATTTTGTCATTAGGAACATGCAAAGCATGCTATAGAGACATAGAATCATAAAGATTGGAAAAGACCTCCAAGATAAGTCCAGCCTTTGACTGAACACCACCATGCTCACTAAAACCATAGCACAAAGTGCTACATCTTTTCCTTTGAACTCTTCCAGGGATGGTGAATCCACCACTCCCTGGGCAGCCTGTTCCAGTGCTTAACCACTTTTCAGTGAAGAATGTTTTTCATTATATCCAACCCGAACCTCTCTTGGTGCAACCTGAGGCATTTCCCCTTGTCCTGTTACTTGTTACTTGTGAGAAGGGACTGAACACCACCTTGCCACAACCTCCTTTCACATAGCATCTATAGAGACTGATAAAGTCCCCCCTGAGCTTTTCTCCAGGCTGAACAACCCCAGCTCCCTCAGCTGCTCCTCACGGATTTATGCTCCAGACCCTTAACCAGTTCCATTGCCCTTCTCTGGACATGCTCCAGCACTTATGTCCTTCTTGTCATAATGGGTCCAGTACTGACCACAGGATTCAAGGTGTGTAGTGCTGAGTACAGGGGGCAATCAGTGCCTTGGTCCTGCTGGTACAAGGCAAATTACCATTGGCCTCTTGTGCCATGGTGGCTCAAGTTCATTAAGAAATAGCAGTCACTTCTACTGGTATTTTTTCTTCAGGAAACAACCCAATGATTAAAACAGTGATTTGGATGTCTGTGTTAACTTGGTCTTGCTCAAGGGCTCTATTGAAAGACTCCTTAAGCCTTTTCATTTTTATTTTCTTCCCCAAATCAGCTCCAATAGTCTTTGGGTTTTTTTCCCCCATTAAGACGTTTTCTCTTGCTTACTCTAATTTTCTATCAGTTTAAAATATGATTTTTGTAGGTTTCATTTGTTCTACCCACATAAAAAAAAGGGTGTGAACACGTCAGCAGTAGAGGGGTGGCACTTCTAATGCTTAGAGGCTTTAGCTGCACTTGTAGTGCTCAAAGGCATGAGCTGCCTCTGAGATTTCCTTCCCGTGTTTAAAGAGGAAATAATGACTGAAATCTTCAACTTAAAGTTGCTAATCACCACTCCCTGAGGCTCAGCAATGTAATCTCCTCCTCCATAAACTTTTTCTAGCCCACTAAGGGAATAAGTAAATGCTGCTTGGAGAGTGACTGAAGAAATATTTGATATGGCTTAAAATAATCAATTCTCCTTCCCTGTAGATGGGAAGGGGGAGAGTGGAGGCGGGAAGGGGAACAGAATGCACCAAACCACCTGTGGTATATTTTTAACTTCAGCTATTCCTGCTTCTTATTTCTGCTCATGTGTAGCTGTTATTTGGACACCATGGGAATGAGAAGTCAATGGATTTGTTAACCTTACTATTGGAAATGTTCTTTATCATATGCTCTGCAGCATCTGATTTGTTAGCCTGGCAGTGCTGGGCCGACTCAACAGAACCCAAGGGAACTGGAAAGGAACGTCTTTGGTGGGGAGTGACATATCATTGGTTTAGTTGGATGAGTCTGGGACCTGATGAGGAGAGACTGTATTTGCCAGAGATAGGAAGGGAATGGAAGAGTCCTAAATACTCTTTTTTACAAGACAAAGATGTAGGGGTGCAGGAGGTAAAGTGGGAGAAATATCTACACTTTTCCTGGTTTTCCTGATTTTTGTCCCACATATGACTCGGTGCGCTGTCTTCATTTTCACCTGAACTGAGACTTGTGCTTTTACTTAATCCTCCTGTGATGGAGTATCGCCCCCCACTCTGGTTTCTGTCACTGCCTCCCAGCAAATCATCCGTGAGAAGATACTTTCTTCTCAGGAGTAGTTGAAACTTCTTCCCAAGTTTTCATTTGTGTTCAGTTAGTTTCCAAAGTTTAAAACATAATGCTCTGGAAGAACTTAATTTTGACAGGATGCTTTCATTTCCTTCCTCTTTCTGGATTTTTCTAGGAATCAAATGGCATCCATACTTTTGGGTGTGTTCAGTAGTTACTGTTTTCCTGTGCCTACCAAGATGAAGCAGGCTCCAGCCTTCTAGTTTTTTTCATTTGCTTATGCACGAGTATTGATTTCACCTTGTGTGTAATGTGAGCCGGTTTGGACAAAAATCCAGGAGGAAACAACCCAAAAGGGGCGTCTCTTTCTTTCTTTCCTGCTTGACAGGCAAGCAGGCCCCGGCAGCTCCACCCCCACCGGTTCGAGAAAATAATTTCTTGAATAAAAGTGAAAAAATCTATTTATTTAACACACAGAGTCTCCCCTGCCGGCACGGGCAGAAAAGGATATTGAAGCCCCCTCCCCTGTCCCCTAAAAGAGGACTATGGATTTTAGAGTTCTTTCTGTAGGTAAAACCTGCAGTCCTGAGCTGGGCCGGGCCGGCCAGGCAGGGTCCGACGATCCCCCTTGGAGGGTCCCGCCGAGCAGGTCCGGAGATGACAGCCGGTCTCAGACAAAGAAGCTAGCAGAAAACAGTCCAAAAAGGAAAAGAAGCCGCTGAGGCAGATCGCAGTCTCTTCTCAGCTGAAAGCCGAAGAGACTAGAGAGCAAACTCTTCTCTTTGCCTTCCTCACTAGCAGAAAAAAATGTAAACATTCTAACTGCGAGGTCAAGCTAGCGGCTTTGAAGAGTTCCCTTGGCTTCTCTCTCCCCCTTTTCACCTTAAAGGTACACTAGAGATCAAGCAGGCAATGGGGAATACAGTATTGTCATAGAATCACCTCAAGACATAAGGTTATGCCTGCCTTTGAATCCATGAACTTCTAATTAGTTTTAAACAAGTTAAATTAAATTTTAATTAGTTTTAAAGGAAGTGGAGTAAGTGCTAAATCATTGAGGTTATTTCAGCTAAAATTTGAACCTGATTTTGTACCCACCTGTAGATGAGAGAGGAGAGGAGAATTTCTCTTTATTAGAAAACTTTGTTGGGAGGAGGAGTGGGAGTAGGGAAGGAGGAAAAGCAACTGCTTTTGAGAGAAGTTTGGGCTCAGACTTGGCATACTAATCTAGGTACTTTTGACCTAGTAATGCATTCTAAACATAAAGACTATTCAAGCAACATCCAGGTTTTAGAGTAAGGGGAACTCAGATATTTCTGGAAGATCTGATGTTCTGCTGTGTCATTTTCTAATACGTCATACTGTCCTTTCTCTCTCGATTCACTCTATTTTTTTCCCCTCAAGGATTTGCTTGTTTTAGCTGTTGCCCGCTGTTTTTCTTCTTTTTGGTGGAAACCGTGTACAACACATAAAATGACCTCAAATCTTCGGTGTGACTCAGCTGCCATGCTTACATTGCTTAACAGGACATAGTCTGAAGAGGGGGATAATTTGGTTTTAGGAAGTTTCCGTATCAGATGAGATAGGATCCTTCATCAGAGGAGGCATCCTTCCATTACATTGTCTTACTGTCCACAAAAGCCTGTGTCTGGTAAAAAGAAGCTCAAGAACCACTTCTTACATTGTTTTGATTTTAGAGGGTTTCTAAAATCCTTTGTCAATTACAAGAGTCATTTAACTGCCATAACCCCTGCTGCACCTCTTTGTGTTGGGTCTGGCTGAGACGGAGTTCATTTTCCCACAGCAGCCCTCACAGTGCTGTGCTTTGCATTGGTGCCTACAAAGGCGTTGGTGACACACCAGGGTTTTGGCTGCTGCTGAGCAGCTCTGCACTGCGTCAGCGCTGTCTCTCCATCATTCCACCCTCCCGCCAGCAGCTTGGGGGTGGGCAAAATCTTGGCGGAGGACAGAATGAGGACAGCTGACCCAAACTGACCAAAGGGGTATTCCATACCATATGACGTCAGCTCAGATATAAAAGCTAAGTAGAGGAAGAGGAAGGGAGAGCATTGGTTATTTACAATGTTTGCCTTCCAGAGCAACTGCGACGTGTGCTGCAGCCCTGCTTCTTGGGAAGTGGCTGAACATTGCTTGCTGATGGGAAGTGAAGAAGAGGGTTTTTTTGTCTTTGCTTATGTGTGCACAAATTTTCGCTTTCACTTTACTAAACTGCCTTATCTCAACCTATGAGTTATTTTCCATCTTATTTTCTCTTGTCTGGCCAGCTGTAAAGGGGGGTGATAGAGCAGCTTGGTGGGCACCTGGCCTCCAGGCAAGGTGAACCCACTAGACCCTTCTTGCGATTCTGACAGCCTGTCTGAAGTGACTGGCAGAATCTATCCCAGCCTACACACTATCCTGAGATGTGGTCATGGCGACATATGCTACTTGTGCCTGTAGTTAATGAGGCCAGGTGTTGAATACTGATCTTTGTCTATGAACAGTTTTCAGGGGCGTGGAAAGGGGAAGCATCTGGTAAGTGAAAACCTGTAATTCCTGAGTGCAGATGGAGGAATAACACGAGCGTGGTTTTGTGAGTTTGTTTTACTTACTGCTTGAAATAATGTAGAGGACATTGCGTCCTACGTAGTAATGGCATTTAGAGTGGAGCAGTACCACAGTCACTAAGACTCTTGTTTCTTTTGTAGGCATGAGTCACTAAGAATCTTGTCTCTTTCACCTATGAGGTACTGAACAATACACCTACAGCTTTTGATAGAGATGTTCGCTGTACTGCCACATTTGTTACCTAATTATATCTTTTCTGAATGCTAAAGAGTAATTGAGAATGGAAGTAATAAACACTTTGCAGAATCACTGTGTTGTGTTACTTTGAGAGGTGTTAAATATATTGATATATTACATCTATGTCCTTCCCTCAGTGCTTTCTTTTTCCTTGGTACGATTTGGTTTCTTCCTTATTCATGCCCTTTGTGTTGAACTCTGTGTGTTCAGGAGAGTTTCTTCTTCTTTCGTGTCCCTGAGGTTTTCTCTCTATACTAAAACTGAAAAATGAAACATGAGAAACTATATGGGGGAAGTTATGATAAGGGTTGAAATTTAAAATGGATTATTTTTTTTTGCAGTGTTTAAGTAATTTGGAGATTTTTCAACTATTTACCTCATATGAAAAGAATGACGAGATAAATCTTCCTTTGCAGTGAAATTTTTTCTCTTAAATATTTCATGAAACAAAGAATTTTGTTTATGTCTGGTCTACCAGTGGTTCACAGCGTGAACCTAAGGAAATTATTTAGACCCTTATATTAGATCCAGAAAGTAAAAAAAAGTGACAGTTTTTTGTGTAAAGCATGCTAGTATTGAACTGCAGTGGAACCTGAAAATATTAAGGTTATTATTCATTGTTACAGACTTGTGCAAATACGTAGAGATTGTCTAGAACAGGGGAAGGGCTCTGATGACACTGAGGCTAAGTTTGTCACTGACAGAAGCGTGCTGTCTTTTGCAGCAAAGCCACCTTGTGGGGGTTTGTTCTTAACCAAAGTTGATACTAAAGAGTGCTATCAGGGATCTAAAAAATTAAGGCCTTGATCTGACATCTTCTGTCATTTGCTGGGGTTTTTTTTATCTTTTCTTTTTGTCTGTGTGCCAGTCAAAGGGATGTAGTTGCCCCATGACTGTATTTACTTAATGAAATGAAACTTAATTCACTTATTATTTGGTGGATTTGCAGACTAATATTATGTGTAGTTTGGGCCTAGATGTGGGTGGACTATTTCATGCATCTACTAGTGATCAAAGTCCTTACTAAGTACCAGTTAAGAAAAAAAAAAGTTAAAAGACTGCTTACTGGTAGATGTGGCAAACTCTGAAGGGCCATAGAGCAGAAAGGGATGTCCTTTTATAGATGCTGGAATGCCTGGTCAGAAGTGGTCTTCTCAGACATTATTAATTCCTGCCTAGGATTTTTAATTGGCTTTTGTTTACTAATTGGAATATATATTTAGCAAATCCAAGAACTACTAGTATTTATAGTGATTTGTACTTTGTTTAGGAATATCTTTAGGAGCTCAGAACATGCATAAAGAGAGACCGTGGTTGGTTTTAAACTTAAAGTTCATTTCAGTGGGCCTCAGCAATTTGTCTCGTAAATGTATGTACAGAGCTACCTCTTAGAGCAACTAGTGCAGATGGAGACAATTCTTACTCAGTATACTTTGCAAATTATGAAGAAACTTGGCTGTAATAAACTGTATTGCACTTGTATTCTAGACTTAGATCCAGCATATCTAATTATTTGCATTCAATGAAATAAAAAGTGGCAAAGAGTCTGCAGTATCTTTTACAGGCAGTTTTTGGGGTCCTAGCTGGATTTTTCATTGCATCATGGTCACAGCTTGCTTTTCTCAACTTCGCGTTAGTCACTTTCTGCTTTGCCTTGGGAAGTGGTTCTTAGGGTCCACGCTTCTGTGCAGCAGCTTGTTCCAAACCCTGGGGAGAGGTTTGAAATTTTTATTTTGTCAGAGCTGAGGTGAAGCTGCAAATAACTAAGCAGAATATGCTGAAAAGTTCTGTAGAAAACTGAAGTGGCTTGTGAGTCTGAGATTGATACAGGAAAAAGTCCTTCTTCTGTAATTTAGAGAATGGAGTATCTTAGATTTTGAACAGATCACCTTAGGTAGATTAAAATTTCCTGTCCACAAGTAGGTGGGAAAATAACGCTTTTAGACAAGATTGGAACAGTATGATTGCTGAGTTGGAGTGGGGACTTGCAGGGAGAACTGAGATGCCTTGGTTCATATTACTGAGTGCATATATCTGCAGAACTTTTGGGTGAGTTCCCACAGTGCTAAAGACATTGAAATGTGGGTGAAAGCCCTAGACTTCAGGGCTCAAAGGCAAAACTTGTGTTGGAGTTTGACTTACATCCTGAGAGATCTGCGTGTTTTCAGGTTGTTTTTCTAGTTTTCTGTCATCAGAAAGAATTTTAGGAGGAGTTAAAGTAGTAGTTCAGTAGTAATTTTGTAAAGTAACTTTTTATAAACAACTTATCAGTTATTAAATGCTATTATGCTATAAATGTTTAATCTTTATTTTATAATGCTTTGTCATAAAGGAACTGATAATAGCACAATCTGTAACAGCACATTTTAAAATCCAGAAAAGAGCACTGTATCTTCCTGTCTGATCTTTTGTATATCATAGACCAATCAGTTAGATTTGGGCTTTCTTCCTCTCTTCATCAAATTCGGTAACATAGGATTATCTAAAACCTGCTTTGTAACAGTGCATCTGCTCTTCATGTTTTAAAATCAGGAAATACAGAATCCACTTCTTTCTTGACTGTTTGTTTCAGTAGTTTGACACTCTTGTTTCTGAGAGAAAAAATGTTTTTTAAATAGGTATTTATTCTAAAACTATTGTATATCCCATTTAAACAGTTCATTGTTTTTCCACTATGTTTTTTATTTCTTGAGTCCTTCAGGTAGTCTACTTGATCTTTTTAGTCTGTTGGGGCACAATTGTCATGCTCTTGCCTTCTTCAATTTTCTTATGGTGTTTCAGGATATAATATCAAAAATAATGAAGGAAGGTTTGTGTCATTCTTGTTTTAGAGCTTGGGGGAAAGGCAGTGTGAATATAGGCAGTTCTAAGTTTATCTTAATTTGGAATATTTTCTTTCTCTTTAGGAGCGCAGTGTACAATTGAATGCTTAATCATACTCAAAACAGAGTTCTGTAAGTACTGGATACACATGATGATAATTAGACTCTTGTGCAGTGTTTGGGGAAGCACCAGTCTCTTGATTTTTTTTAAATGTTCATGAGAACACAGACTATTTGAAATGTTACATTGTGAAGATATGTTTGTCTTAACTTGATGTTTCTTTCTCCTTGTCCCTTCTATTAGACTTTTGCGGAATCTCTGCTAGTGGTATATTTTATGAGAAACCTTTGTTTACTTTCAGAGCCCTGGGTTTTCTGGCCTGCGTTTTTTTCTGACAATCTGCGTTTATAGAGATAACATGATCTTGGCAAAGCATGTAGTGCACTATCTTTGTAAAAGCTGTCTGGTATTTCAGATAGGGAACAAGTGGACAGCTCACAGGCCATTGATGTTTAAGGAAGCATTAAGTAAACTATCAAGCAAGTACATTTTCCTGAATTGTAGAGATAAAACATCAACATTGCTGTCATAAATTATTCAGCAATATGAAGCATTAACACAGGGTTTAAAAAAGGATGTATTCCTTTTGTAAAAATACTTCAGCTTTTCTGTTGAAGAGTAACAAGAAGCTGCAATATTTATATATCTCTCTATAAAATTACAGTATTTCTATATTGATATAACTATTGATTTATGTATTGATATTGATACAGTAATTGAACTCGGAATCATTATTTGATAGGCTTGTGAATGCATTTATATAGTCTTTACTATTTAATTAAACTTCTAAAGAAATAATTTAATTTCAAATATTTCTATGAGAGTTGCTCGAATACCTCAGATTGTTGCTTGTATGTCTCAGACAGTCTTCTTTGTGTTTCGTTGTCTGATATGTGACGAGGTCCTGATTCTCTAAGGATTTATAAAAGTACCTAGTGATAGCCTTGTTGAAACTGTATAGGATCTAAGTTGGAGGGCCGCGAGGGAAGTGTTGTAGGTTTGTGTTGGCTTTTCCTTTGGTTGAATTTTTGGGGGGATCTTTTGGGGGATTTTTTTGTTTGCTTGGTTTTTTTGAGGGGGAGGGTATTTTTTAAGGCAGGGGGTTTTTTGTATTAGTTGGCTGAGAACTTCAGGCTCTAACCTCACCTAGGTTTTTAGCTGCTTTTGTAATACTAAAGAAAACTTAAATAAAAGTGTAAGACACTTTATAGAGATTGTATTGCATAGAATTATAATTCCTAGAACCAAAGGTTAGCACTTGTAAATAATATTAGTGTCCTGGGTTCCTGTAACTGATATGTCATTGTAAAGAGCTAGCTTGGTTTCCTTTACAAGACTTTAGGCACTTTTCCAAAGACGAGGAGGAAGGAGGGCAGTGACACCAAAATCCCCCAGAAACACCCACACCTTGAGGAGGGAATTTGTACAATGAAATTTGCATTAGATCTGACCTTTTGATACAGTTCTTAACTGTAGCTGAAAAAGCAGGGTAGGCTGAAGAAAATATTTCTGGAGAGTCCAGAGGAGACACTGACATCTACTGCTCTTGGCTGTTTGGAAGAATTTGCTGATTCACTCTGACTTAACTCTTATCCTGTTTACATGCTGACGGTTATTTCTGCAAAGAGCTAATTTGTTGAAGCACATGTTTCCAGATTGTGTTCAGATAGTGTAGCTGGCGTAGGAGTAGTTCCTTCATCCAGATGTTTTCACATTTTTGATGTCTCTGTCTCAGATTTACTAGACTTGTTTTCCTCCATATTTTTCACAGAAAAAATGTTACAGGAATCAAGGTAATGCATGTTTTATCACACAGCCTATCTCAATTTTCTTATCCAAGACCACTTTACCTTTTGCTTTTGTCAGGTGATAAAAACTGGGAGAGGAAAGAAGCCAAACAACCTATGAAATTGGGAGCAGCAGGGGTGACATCTTACAAACATAACATTGTGGAGAACATAGTGGATCTCTTTGTGTTTTCTCTTTTTGTAGGCAGAAGAGCTGGTCGGGGTTATGATTATATTCTCCATGATACTTTACTGTGTATGGTAGAGTGTAAAAGTGTACTTTTAATCTCTAAAGGTAGATATTTAGAAGTTTGGCAAAGAGTAGTGGTTTGAGTCATGATATTCTGGAGTTGAAACTGGAGGCACCATTTCACCTAGAATGATAGAATGAAGAGACCTAGTGATACTGTTCCATGGAATTATTTCTCACTGCAAATTTCATTAAGTAGTCTTTGAGGTTTGAGTAACAGATTTTTTTCTTAAGATGTTCTGATTCTTGGGCAGGAATCAGGATCTTTCATTCATTCCCCTCTCTTTTTTTTTTTCTTTTGTTTCTTTTTTTTTTAAAACATTACTAAATGCAACCTGTGTTAAAAGAGAAAAGCCACAAAATAAACCTTGAAGGTGAAAGCATGTTTTTAAACATTGTTTTGACACTTCTTGTCTTTAAAATGTCTCTTCCTCTTTCTGTTTACCTCCTACTTGCCTAGAGGAGACTTAGTGATGTCACTGCCCTTTCACCCTGCTACATAATCTTCTGCTCCTGGCTCAGGAAAATTCTAGCTCTTCAGCCTTCTTGAGTTCTGCATGTAGTGTAAACACATATGACAGTTACTATAGAGGCAGTAGTTTTACTAAGCTCTGAGGAGGGAAGTTGCCAGACTGGGAAAGTGAGATAAGAGTGCAAGCAAATGGAGATGACAGAATTCAGAAAGAAAGTCCAAGAGAGTTTAACTTTTTAAAGTCCAGGTCTTGGAAAAAGCTTCCTGAACAAATGCAAGCAGGGCAATTTATACTAATAGCCAGTGGCAACTGGAAAGAGTTATGACTGGTTTTCCTCACAGAAGTGTTTACTGTGAGAAACTCCTTTTCTTCTGTGAGGAAGAGAACCTTGTAATCTCTACCAGTAAATAACGTGATGAAACTGTTGTGTTGATACTTGCTTAGAAGATAATGTTTTTTATAGACTCAGAACTCCAGAGCGCATCTGTAGTGGGAGAGGATAAAGAACTTTGTCAAAGGTCTGACGTCTTTCAGAAGTACCAGACTACAGCAAGTGGTGGGTGTTGGCTGTTCTCTGTTCTATCTATTCTGCAGTTGAGCTGTTAAAAACAGAATGTACCTGGGAAATCCCTGCCTGCTACAGAAGGCTGAGTGAAGAGTAACTGGTTTGAAACCATTTCCATTGTGATACAGCTGGTGCCTGCTGTGCCACTCTTTAGCTCTCACTGACTGCAGTGTGAAATGTGTATGACTACTGATAGCTTAGCACAGCCTTCATGGTTCTTGACAGCATCTGTACACTGACATCTGTTTTGCAACTGTTGATGCTATTCTTTGGCCCTGCAGTACTGTAGTGACAAGTGCTGGTTCATGTTTTCGCAAATCACTCTTCAATTACGACAGCAGGAATTGCATTTGGGAAAGAATAGCTGGCTTTCTTCAAAAGTGTCTTCCAGCATCACTTCCCTACTGTCTCAATCTTGCAATATTTAAGAAAGCCAAGTAATTTCACAGACTACTTAGCTGTTGTTGTAATTCTTGCTTTTGTTTGCACTTCCAGTATTTATTTTAACTTGTGAGTGTAGCTGTAACTGTCTTACATATTCACTAGATGTCGTTGAAGGGTTTTCCCCCAAGACAGTATTTTTAACAAAAATGCCATTTAATAGAAAAATACTTTTTTTTTTCTGCTTCAGTGGTTTGTTGGAATATTTTTTCAACATCAAAATGTTATTTTTTCATTGAACCTTTTTTTATCATCTCCTAACTTCTTTGTATTGCATTGGTAGTTTTTCCTATGTAGAAACTGGTGCTTTGATTGTTCAGTGTAGAACAGTGGTTCACTATTTTTTTGTAACCAAAAGTGAACCAGGCAGAATGAGACCAGTAGCAAGCAATCCTGCTTTTTACTTTGAATTAATTTCCTCCATGTACACAGGAGCATTGGCAATTCCAATGAAAGAGATCAAAGAATAAATTAAGGAAGACATGTGCTCTAGTAAGTAGCATTTATTCCATGATCTGACCCATTAAACACTATTCAGTTTTCAGTACAGTTAACAAAAAAAATCTAGTATGATGTGGCATACTTGTGAAAATATCACTTAGTCCTAATTTTGGTGTTGTCATCTCTTATTGCATCACTTTAGAAGAATCTGGGAGATATGTAATGGAATAACGTTAAATTGGTGATATTTTTCACATGCTTAATGCAAAAGGTCTTCCTGACCCATTATTGTTACTTTTCCTATGTCTTTTGTGTGTATAAAGATGTGCAGATAATGGTGTCTCTGAATGGACTAAGGACCCTCAGATGTCATTGTCTTGGGACATAATCCGTGCCATATGATTGGGCAACTGTTCGAATTGCTTGGAAATTTTCTGATGAAATACACTTCTGCTGAAATTCATCACCATGGTGAAACTGAAATGTTTTGCAGATATGGATCAACTTTTTCCAAAGTTCTAATGGAACCTAGACAGAGCTGTTGCTTCTGGGCAGGTCTTTGATTTGATTACTTTTCTGGTAACTCACCTATTTGGCAGGTTACTGTGGTGTTGAGGCTTCTGAATGAGGTGTTCATTCATTTTCTGACAGCAGCCCCAGGTAGTTTTCTTCCTGCAATAAGTACAGCAATTACTTCATTCTGTTGTGAAGAACTTAGAAATCACAATTTTTAAATTTCTAATCAGAATGGAGGTGATAATCCTCATATTAACAGCATTTATCCACTTAGTCATGCAAGCTGATCTGGCCAGGACCATTACTCTTTCCTTACACAAAAGTTCCTGGACTGAATTGTGGATACTGGTAGTGGTTTTCCAAGTGAAAACTGTAAGCAAGTGTTATCTTCTCTATTTTTTTTTTTGGGCATGTTTTGTCATTGATATGTTAATCTGTCACCTTCCTTGTGTATTTGCTTGCTACCACATGCATTCAAATTTTGGTGTATTAAAAATTCTTGTATGCTATTATTATACAGCTGATAAAGAAAAACTCCTTTGGAGTTACTTAACTTTTTGCACTTATTTCTTGTAGGAGCAATTGTTCCTTGTGTGGCTTTACCTCATGGCAGGGCAGCAACAGGCAGAGCATATTAGAAAAATGACTGTGAAAACTGAAGACACAGTCCTTGTTCACTAAACATCTTTGAATATGCTTTAGAACCATATTTTATATTTTTATGAAAGCTGTTTCTAAGGTCAGACTAAATATTACCTGAGAAAAGACAACAGCTTTTTAATGCAGAAGATGGTGCATATAAATCACAGATTAACTTTCTTTATGAACTTGGCACCTGTTACCCAAACAATGGAAAAAAGTTCTCAGATTTTCCAGACTGCTTAGTATTTTTAAAAGTAATGTTGAATATTCTGACAGAGTTAGTGAGGAGAATGTTTTCTTATGAATGTATATTGGAAATATATGAATCTGTTGCTGTGAATTTTTTGTGAAATTCTCACTGATATGGCAAGTTCTGACTGAACAAAGACTTCGTAAACTCTTGCTGGTCCATTAAAAAGCACTGTCATTCTGTACGAGGTGATGTTTTAAAAATACAGTACTTTATTGCCTGTCAGAATAGTGTATGCATTTGGTTCCTTGAATTTAGTATACTTTTGTTTCTAAAGCAACCAACTGAAACAAACCTGCATACGCAAAGAAAATCAGACCAGATTTGCAAGGATACCACGTTGTATGTGCAGAATATGAAAACTATTGTTATCGTCTTAAGATTTTAAACTTTTGATAGCATAACAGGCCACGCTGAGCACATGTTATGGGCAAGCTTAATTGTACTCCATTTATCTGTGTATTCAAACTGATCTGCAAATATTATAATTAAATATTAAGTATACATATTATGTGTAAATCAAACAAACTAGCCAAAATAATTACAAGTGGGAAACTGACTGACTTTTTTTTTTTGTCTAAGTTTGGATTTAGAGGTAAAAACTTTACTTTGGTGGTCTTGAAACAAGATACATAATACCCTTTAGAACCTTTTGATATTCTATTACTACTGACTAATGTAAAATGTGGTAGCACTTTTTGTGATACTTTACTGCAGTCTTAATCTTCTGTCACAGGTGGAGTGAGACCTTCAGACAAAGTTTTTTAGAAAAGCTTCCATTGAGCCATGAGGTGCAGAAGGGACCCCCTTGCCTTCTAAACTCCTTCTTGGAGAGAAGCATGGTGTGGCTGGATCCAATCTTGGCTCCAGACTAATAGTTTTAAGTCTAATAAATTATAGGGTTGTGATTGAACCTTTGTACAACTTTATCCCACAGGATTAAGGGAGGCAAACCTGATATATTTGTATAAAAATGAATTATTTACTGTAATAAATGATTAGACATAAAGATCTTAATCAGAATTATTTCGTACCCTGTATAGAAGCTAAAATTAGGATGGTATAGTATGTACTATGTTAAAGCAATTCTATTAAAGCTAGCAAAGAAACCCCCTAAAAATTATTAAGTAGAGATTGATGCTACTTAACCTTATCACCAAGTGTGGGCCAGTCAGCTTCACTTAACCTGGAGGAGTAGAGGGGCATCCTTACCCAAGGGAGGAATCTCCACACACAGTCTCCAAGAAGGGATATGTTAGAAGAACCTGTTTGAAAGTGGAGCTGGACTTTTAGAGTATGAAGTGATTGACTGTCAGACATATCCAGGTGAACTGTGTCACCTTGGCATTTTTAGATGAGGATACTTTACCATATCTGTCACATCTTCACCTCACTTTCAGGATGTGCAAGTTTGGTGTTGATGAGTCAGACTGGTTTTAGCATAATTCAACACCGAAAGCAGCATGACACCCGCTTTTAGTTCACTACAGATAGCTTTGTGAAATACGGCATTGTTCAAATTGGTTTACTCCATTCCAGGCAGAGCATCCTCCTATACCACCTACCCAGCATTACTTGGGAAGGCTTTCATTATTGATGTCCATTCAAATTCCTTGAAAGAAGGATGTGTGTATAAGCACATGGAAAGTGTGCACGTTGCTGTCATTTTTGGTTTACTGGCAATAAACATACTGAATTGTTGGGAGACAGCCTATGTCTTCAGGGCCTTGCTTGTCAATAGAAAATGCTATTTAATCTTTCTTCCTTCACTAGTAAACTGAGTAGTTGGTGACACAGGCACAAACACTAATTATAGCAGTTCTGAAGGCTTGTTGAAATAACAAATGCTGTATTGTGTTCTTTGCAGACAATGGCAACTTGGAGATGATGGACTAATTTATTTTGACTGGGATTCATTAGACTCTTAAGTTCATTTTGGAACTGGGCATTTAAATCCTTGCAGCTACCAAAAATGTAAGCTGGTGTAGACTTGAACAAATAGAGAGAAGGAGGAAATGGGGGAGCTAGGTCACTGACAAGATGGTGCACCGTGAGATTGGTACAGCAGCTCTGCTTCTGAAAGAGTAAATTGTGTCAGATGAGACTTACTCAGTCTGAAAGTGTGTGAACTGAATAGTTTTATAAGGCCTTGATGCAGATCCTGTAAACGGATATGTCAGTAAATGTGTGCTGAAGAAAAAGTAGTTGACTCTCTCTTAAAAAAAAAAAAAAAAGGATGGGGGGAGAAAGAGAGAAATACATTACATGAACCTGTTCAACTTGGAGTTTTTCATCTCTGAGTTTCCATGCTTCTTGTTCCCAGCTATAAACTGCTCTTTCATAAGCAAGCAATCATTTTTGTTCGTCATGTGAAGAATAGACTTTATATTAGACTGCTTTATTGATTTTTTTGCCTTTGAAATGTAAGCTGCCGTGTTACTGAGGCTATTCAAAATGTTGCAATCCTTGTTCTGTTGGATTTGTGGAAAAACTGCATAGTTAAACATAGTCAGATAAATCTTCGTGCCGTTTTGCTGAAAGTCAGGAGCTTGACTGGGAATTATGAATACTAGGCAGTTTTGAGTGTGGAACGGTACTTTTAAAATAGAAAATAAATTAGAATACCCACAGTGCCCCTTGATCTGAAACCTGCATGAACAGGTGGTTGTTCTCTGCTTTGTTTGCAGGTCGTGCTCTCAGATCAGTGTGCATGGAATGTGTGCTCAGTAGGTCAGAGATAGGTCTCCCCCAACCAACCCTTCCTCTCTCCCTCTGGCACTTCAGCACAGGTCTGGAAAACTTGCACTGCCTGTACTGGCCTTCAGATCAGAGCCTGGTATGATCTGAAGCACTTGGCAGAGGTGCATACAAAATACGTAGCTTTCCAAGCAAGGCAAAACTGTCTGTCTCTAAAGCTAGTAATGCAGGAGGAGAAATGCTAATCATTGCTATCAGTCTGACTTCCATGGGGAAAAAAGCTGAATTTACTTCTCATTGAGATGGGTTCTTTTTTGAGGAGGGAAGAAGGGAGGGAGTGTGATATTCATGATAGACTCTGTCAACACAGCACATGGCACTGAGGAAGCTGTGTGTAAGACTGTGCTGCTGTTCAGGGAGATACCTGTCTGAAGAGTCACCAAACATAAAACTTGAAGAGTTCTCCGTTCTGAATTCTGCCCCCTTTGAACTTTCATTGTATTTTCCTCCCCTTTATTCAGTTTTAAAATTAATTTTTGCTTCTCTGTCAGGCCCTTTCCTGTGTTGGGAGGGTCACAAAGGCAATGCATATATTTTTTCACTGCTGCAGGAAGCTGCTGTTGTGCTTAAGCACTTTCAAATAGAGTTTCCTGCCACCACAGAAGTGTTGCGCAAAGAGAGTAAGGGTGGGTGTGCCCATGCCCTTCCTGATACAAGGCAGTTGATCTTAACTTCCACATGAATTGAAATGAGTGGATGTTGTCAGTTTTCAAACACAATTAATTGTTGTGGCTAAAGGGATTATTACTACATGAAGTGAACATACCATGTCTCTTTTTGTGATTACTTCTCCTTTTTCATTTTTATTTTCTTCATATAATGACATCAACAGTTTTCTTAAACTGATGCTGTGTTCACAGAAAAGAAAAACATGTTGTGTGCAAAAAAAATAGGTAATTACATTTGAAGTCAGGTATCTGGCTTCTACATGACTTTCTTGATAGAACTGAGAAGCAGTCTCAGTACCAAAAATGTGGTTTAAATTTTTTTTTAAATGTCATATTTTAAAAAGCCTAAATTTTAAAAGTTCTTGGCCAAGATGACAGGAATTTGAGCAAATAAGACAGGAGGGGATCACTTTATCTGTATCTAAATGCAGATTTGATTTCTTCAGTAATCATGTATTATGTATTGTTCACAGCCATTAACTTTTTTTTAATATTGTGTTTTTATTGCAGATACATTATGTTCCACCTCTGCCTGTGTGCCTGCTTTGTCTGACTTTCTGGGGATTCCTGCAGCAAGTGGATGGCTTGTGACATGTTTATTTAAAGGGCTTCATCACTCCCATGTTTAATACAGAGTTTTCTCAAGTGATGAAAAGGTAATTAACTGTTGAGGATTTATCTGTAGTGAGAGGATGCTCTCATTTTTGAACCTTTGAAGTTGTACATTTGAAGTGGTACGGCTAAAGACTCTGGCTCAGGAGGCTCCCCTTCAACAGCCACGTCTTGCCTCAAATGCTCCCCACCTCCCCCACTAAAAAACCCCATGAGTTGAAAAACAATCTTTTGAAGGCTATGAATGCTGCATATTGTTAAATTGTGAGAATTTTGTATGTCCTCCATGTTTTAGTGAAGTGTCTTCCATAAGTCATGATCTTTGATCTCATTAACCAGTTTCTTGATGGTTAACTTAAAAAGAACCGTGTAAATTACTGCAGCCCAGTGTGGCTGGTGAAAATAATTTTCATTATCAGGTGCATTGCTGGTACAAATGTCAACAGAGAATTGTATGTAGACGTGTTCTGTTGTAGATGCTGGTGATTGTGGTTAAAGCAATATACGGAATTATTAATCTTATCCTTTAGAAGCCGTGAATTAAAATATTATCTGGAGTAGAAACATAAAATAATCCTATTGACTCAAATAATCTGTTCATCAGTACCAGAATCACATCTCCTACAGCTAGTAGTTTTCATCTCCAAAACATCATCTTTATATCTCAGATTTTGTTACCTATTCCTACTTATTACTTGGTTAATTGGGTAGGCCATTTTTTTCATTAAGTCTTCATTATGTCAGACATCCACTTTAAGGTGTGTGTGGACTTGGTATAGGTTTTTTTTGTTCAAACAAATACCTTTGTGGTACGGAGTAACTTTTATCTACAAGAGCTGCATTCTGAATATATTAAATCCTTTCATACAGCTGTGAGAATTATTTACATTCTTTATAGAAACACAGAAATTCTTTTGAATTACAGTATGATAATGAATCTGTATACCCCAGAAAATTATACTCGGTGTGTTCTGCAAACAAGTACGCCAGTATATTTAGTCTCTCAGTATAATTAGTCTCAAAATGCTTAACTTCATCAGAAGAATAGGTCATATTTTAAATATACTGGATCAACAGGAGTTAATTTTTTTGCCATGATTAGTGTTTCTGTTGTGCTAATATAGTGGTCTGTGAATGGAGCAAAGCAGGGAAAACCAAGTATGTCCAACTGGAGACTTGTCTGCTAAGAAAAACAGGTGAAAGAAGTTTTGTTTCGTTTTTCACACCACCAGTGGGTGGTGACCTTGTGTTGCAGTTACTTCTCATGCGAGGCTCTGTCCATATAACTGCTTTAGTTACATGTAAAAGACAGAGGCCAAGAAAATGTGTTTTCTATTTGCAGTGAAGAAAATGATGTAGGAATATTTCTTGGTTTCACCTGTTTTGTCTGCACTTTGACATAAAAGACAAAATTAAAGTTATTTAATTTGAAGCCATGACACAATTTTACAAATAGTATCTCTTGAGATTTTTTCACATTGTCACTGGGAACCTTTGAAATTAGTGCAACAAATATAGAGTATTCTGTTACAGTATTTACTTTGCATTTTTTACTGAATTTCATCGCTATTTCACATTCTTAGGTGTGATTAAGCTAGGTTCCCTTCTCGGTTTATTGAGATTTTTTAATATGGAAACAAAGAGGGAATGATGGGAGTTTTTTGAAAGGACAAATATGTTGTAAATACACAGACTTTATAAAGGAGAGGGATGCACAAGCACACGTGCTTAGTACACTTCTGAAAATGGACAGGTTTTCAGTTAGGTCTACAAATTATATTTCCATTCAGTATTGGATAGATATAAAGCCAAATGACCAAGATGAAGAGATCTGTCAGTTCAGGTGAAGTTTTGAATAAATGGAGGGTTAATATTGGAGTATTTAGGGAAAACCACTGTAGTAATTAAAGATGGCCTCCTATGGAGATTAAAGCAAGTTGTAGAGCACAAACACTACATCTTGCATAATGTTGAAGTAGTGAGAAATCTTTTAAATATAATGTTTCTAGTCATGTGGTGCTTATTTTCTTCTAAAAAACAATAATTCCTTGTTGGGTTGAGAGATACTTTTTTTCCTTAGTTAAACATGTAATTCTTACCTGTGCTACCTTTGGAGCTAAAAGCACATATCTTCTCAGTTGAGGGTGGCTGATGCTGTAAATGAGGTGTAGGAAATCCATATATCCCCTACATAAGGGCCTAAGGAATGTAGTGAGTGACATTCGTATTTATATATCTGTGATACACTGGTTCTTTGTGTTGCTTAGTTTGAGAAGTAAAAGGATTCATTTTTCACTTGATGATGGTGTCTTTTTTCTTTGCTCTTTCCCCCAGAATTAGCATAATGGTAACACAGTTTTATCCTCTTGTATGTGTAATTGAATATTTTTGTCATGTCATAACTCATGAAGTGATGTTTTCCTTATTTGAGGTGTTCAGCCTTTTTTTCCAGCTGATACAACTGTTGTGATTTCCACAGCACACATCATCTTTAGCCCACATTAATCAATATTCATACACGCATCCTTTCTTAAGTAATTGTAGTTAGGAACAGAAAATTTTTTTAAAAACCCTCAAAACATGTTCCAAACAGCTCTTTTATGTTAAAGTAACATAGTTCAATATAAACAAAAGCGGTTAAAAATAATGCATTAAGAATATAACACCCATATGCTTATGCAAAGCAATAACCATACTTTTAACTTAAACAGTTACATTTTCAAGTACAATATCTTTATTAACCGTCCAATATCTTCAACAGCAACATGCAGACTCTGAGTGAGTTTGGGAATGACACCAAGTTGACTAGTGCAGCTGAAGAGATTGAGGGAAGGGACACCATCCAGGGGCACCTTGACAGACTTGAGAACTGAGTCCATGGGAAACTCACGAAGTTCAACAAGGCCTGGTGCACCTGGTCTTGCATCTGGTTTAGAGCAGTCTCCAGGATCAGTACAGGCTGGAGGAAGAATGGGTTTGAGAGCAGCCCTGTGGATGAGGACTTAGGGATCCTGGTAGATGAAAAATGAGACATGATCTGGCACTTGTGCCCCAGAAAAACAATTTCATCATATAAAAAGAAGCGTGGCCAGCAGGTCAAGGGGTGTGATTTTCCTCTTCTCCTCTGCTGTGCTTTTGTGAGACCACACTTGGAGTCCTGTGTCCGGCTCTGGGGCCCCAAGCACACGAAAGGCATGGACCAGCTGGTGTGAGTTAAGAGAAGGGCCACAAAAACAATCAGAGGACTGGAGTGCCTCTTCCATGAGGAAAGACTGAGACAGTTGGGGTTGTTCAGCTCAAAGAGAAGGAGGCATCAGAAAGCGTGGCCAAAACCACTCTTTGATTCTAAAAAATTAGAACCTTTATAAGTGTCTTGTTTAGACCTATTCTGCATTTTCAGAACATAAAATGCAGAATTCCTGGTGGAAGCTGCTTGGAATCATTTCTAATAAAAGCAAGCTTTTAGACTGTGATCAAAGCTTTTGTCATAAGCATGGATTATATTGATTAAAATTATGATGGAGACACAGAGAAGAAAAGACATTCTTCAACTGGCTTTTGGACTATGTTGTTTAATCTCCTGTTTTTAAACCTTTTTAAAAATTATCAGCTATATCTGTGGCTACTTATTGCATTATTAGTCTCCTCTTATTTGATTACATTTATCAGAGAGGACTGTTATCTCGAGAGCAGATTAAATGATTTTTCTGAAAGAAGGTGATCTTGGAAGATCTCCCATTCATAGGTACAGACCAAGTCTGTTAGATTCTCATCTCAGTTAGCACTTGTTTTTTAAAGTGTCTGCTTACAATGAAAACTCAGCTGAAAGGTGCTATTTCTCTCCTTCTCTTCATCAGTGCCAGTTTGTGACCCAACTAGTTATTTTGTCTTCTAAGTTAAATTGGGAATGAGTCGTACAGATCTCATTAAAGAAATTCTTTTGGCGTTCAGGTTTAATTAGCATGTTGCAGTTGGACAGGTGAGCACATGCTGTCTAAAATCCAGTGAAGAGTGATAATCCTCTAGCTGGACTCCCAGTTAATATTTTAGTTTTTCCTCTAGTACTGTCAGTTACTTTTCCTCTAGGGCTATGTAGTAAATCAAGGAGAAACTTAACTTTTCGTAAACTACATAAAGCCATTTTCTTGTCTTCAAGTTTTAATATTTTTTCGGTGTCAGAACAGTACTGTCACTAAATAGAAATATTACAAATAAAACCAAGTACAGTTAGTCAAGAAGTACTTCTTACATTTCTTTCAGGCAAATGCTCTGAACAGAATCAAAGCAAACTATGGCTTGTTTAACAATGACAGATATGGAAAGTGCAGCAACTTCTACTGTCCACCAGAATGGTGACATCTGTGGGAATAACAGTGCACCCAAGCAGACAGAACCATTGCTTCAAGTGTACCTTTATCATTCTCCTGGGAAGACAGAAGGAGATTACCTTCAATTTTCAGCTGGAGAATATGTTGCAGAAGAGATTTGCGCTGTTGCCTGTAAAGCCTGTGGTAAGTATATACCTAACAGTTTATGTAATGAAGCAGTGAAATCCAGCTTCATACAAGAAAGTTTTTAACAATCCAAAACTCGTCAAAATGGTGGCATTTAGATGGAAGTGCTAATTTCTGTTCTTTCAGAAGTAATTAGCACCAGACAGTAAAACTGTTCCCATTAGAATGGTTGTGCAGCTGAATTGGGTGAAGGCCATATTTTTTCAAATAATTCCAGGGTATGCCATTCTTTAACTGAAAGTCTTCTTTCATTGAGCTAAGATACAGTTTGAATAGTTAAATCATAGCAGGAGCTGTAAATAGCTTGAATTACTTCCTTATGCAGCACTACAAAACAGATTGGTCCTGGTCCTTATGCATATGTTGTATGTTACACATGCTTAATCACTTTGCAGAAGGAAGCTATTCTATTAGATACAACGTGACTGCTTGTGTGTATGGTTAATGCTCTTTGAAATAGTTTAGAAAATAAAGTGTGTAAATAAATAACATGATGGTCTATTTTAAATAAATAAATAATATGTATCTAAGAATGCCTTTGAATTGTTGCATTTACCCAGAGTCTAGCATACACCAGAGCTGAAATCTGTAGTAAAATAATTCAAGCATGCATTTTGTGCATGCATCTTTCTTTCTTAGCAAAAGTACATTGAATTTTTAAATAAAACTAATTCATTCCAATAATCTCTGGGTATGAAAGTGATCATCATTTTGTTCTTTTTTCTCTTTCAAACAGTAATTAGTGCTTAAATCATGAGCCATTGCTTCTTACTGTTCGGGGATTTTTGGTTTTTTTTTCTGAGAGGTTTTTGTGGTTGTACAGCAGAACACATATGTCTCCATACAGTCAAATAATGTTTATGTTGGCAAGACTCATCTTTTGGGAGTTGGCTGTGAGTCAGAATGCTTCATTAAGAAGATAGTGATTCGGGTAGTAAGCAAGACTGAAATATAACAATTTGGAAATTGTTAATGCATTTTGTGATTTGAACACCTGATAGATCTCCTGATAGCAGAGCTGATTACATCCAAGTATGACTGCTGTTGGTGGCAAGCAGGACTGGATCTAGGCAAACATCAGCAGTCAGAGAGAGTCTTGTTATGTACCTTTCAAACAGTTCGAACAATTGAAGGTTTTCCAGTGGCTGCTGACTTGACATTAGATCTGTTATATCTGGTATGTATTGGCTATAAAAATATTAGCCTTTCTAAATTCTGCCAGTTTGATACATGCATGCAAGAACTTGGCCCTTTTTTTTTTTAAATTTTATTTAAAAACAGTTTTCTGGTTGGGAAAATATAAATATAAAAAATTTCGTGGGTTTGTATCTTTTATAAGGAAAACTGAACATAAAAGTGAGTCTCATGTTTTCTAAACAGAAATGCAAAAATATATAAGGTGTGTTGAAATTAAGTTGATGAGTCAGTCACAGTTCAGTTCTTACATGTTAGCTAGTTAATTGCCAAGTAAAATATTAGAAATGTCACACCAAATTGAAGAAAAGATATTGCTCTCAGCTGGAGGGGGAAAATGATATTAGAGGAATTAACTGATAATGGAAATGAAATATGACAGAGAAATTGTTCTAGAGGTTGCAGAATCATTGTGTTAGGTGAATCTTCTAAATTTAGAATCAGAGACTTGTTTTATCAAATCATGATCTTTTAATCTTCTCTGCTCTCTGTTAAATAATCTTAAGTAGAATTTCTCTTTTAGGCTTTTTCGTGTCATTACAGTCAATTTATGAGACTGTCCATCAGTGAAGGCCATTTGAACAGAAGTTGAAGTAATGATTCGAGAAAGCCACCCGAGTGGTGCAAGAGAGTCATAATGCAAACTTGATGTGATACTTTACCGAATAAAAAAACATGATTGTTCACAGAAAAGCTGTAAAATTTGTTCATAATTTTTTTTACAATTCAAATTCTAAATTATGAAAAAATCCAGAATTCTGTTTAAAAACTAGCACATGTAATTGAAAATAACATGAATTTTTGTGAATCAGATGCAGACTACTAGAAACATCTGAAGTCTGTATTTGAATCTTGAATGTACTTATTTGTATACAGAAAGAAAGTTAGTTGATTTGTATACTACATTAGTGCTACTATGCTATATCAATAATTTTGCAGTAAGATACTTCCCAATGTCTTTTAAGTGGATTTCAGAGTTTTTATGATTAGACGAAGTAGTTAAAAAACATAAACAACTTTGGACTGTACACTGTAACTTACCAGAATAATCAGTTTTACAGAAGATGATTATTATATGGAAAAATAGTTTTCTTTTAATACTTAAACTAATGATTTGTTTATTTATTCCACTGGCTGAATAATATGAGTAAAAAATATGTGCATCACTTCTATGTGTAATCCAAATTTTTACAGGATTAAGGTTAACAAATTGAAGATATTTTTAGGTGAGCAAGTTTGTAAATCATGATTAAAACAGTTACAATTACAGGCTTGGCATTGTTTGATGTTAGGCAGATAAATCTGTGCCATGTTCTTGAAAATCTTAATAAATTAGTAGCCAAGTATGCAGAGATAACCACTTCAAATGCAACTAGAACATTCGAACAGCATGCTGAAAAATATTTTGCTAATGCAGGAACATAATACTGTGTATCATCTTGCATTTCTGTCATGGCTTGTCCCCTGGTATATAAGAACCCTAAATTTCTGTAGGATGTGTCTGCCTTTATCTTCTTGACAGGCTTTTGTTCTTATATCCACATCCTCTTCTGTTAGGATTGGTAAACTCTGGAACCTTAACTTTTTAATGGAGCTGGAATCCCAAGAGAGATCAAGTTTTGAAATCCTGACAGGGTTGCTGAGTTTTGGCCAGCTAGCAGTTTACAAAAGACCTTGATTTTGTTGGCTTGTGTGTTTGTGGCTTTTTTAAAAATGTTGATATCCTAAAACTCCACCCAGGAACATTTCAATTCTCATGCATCTGAATTGCAAATATGTTGGAAGTTCCATGGTACTACCCTTGAAAAATGCTGGTCTGTCTTGGAAAACCGTAAAATTGCAGAGAATTTTTAATTATAACTAAGTAAAAGCACTGTTTCAAAGTATTTAATGTGACAAGTGTAGCAGTGTTTGCAGTCAATTAAATATTTTCAAGGGAGAGACTGCATTGCGTAATGTGATGATTTGTAGTACCTCTTTGCTTGTCTGCTTCAGAAGAGATTCCGTGCTACTAATAAGGGAATTCCAGGCAGATTTTTCCTGACATGATGAATTTCCAGAATTGACATGACTCAGGGTTCACACGGCTCAGAGTTTTAATGGAGTATAACTGTTCACTGGGGGTTGGTTTTTTTGTTTGGTGATTTTGTTCGGTTTTGGGGGGGGAGTTTTGTGTGTATGTGTGTTTGTTTGCTTGTTTTTGTGAGGTGGTGTTGTTTGGTTTTTGTTTGTTTGTCTTCCTTTAGGTGATAGCCTTTCCTGAAAATCCACACAGAACATGCAGCCCCCTGCTGCTCCCTCGCTAGCTGGGGAATGAATTAATCAGAACTCTGGGCAATTCTGTTTTTCCAGGAAAAGAAATACAAGCTTTGATTGACTATTCAGAAAGCATTTTGTTGACAGGATAGTGACATTGAATGTGATGTTAAGGGTTTTGTAAGCCTCCAGTTTGTATGAATGATGTGTGCAAAATACTATTTTTATATCAGAAAAGGCAAAGCAAATTTCTATCTGGTATGTGCAAGGCTGGGTAAGTTTTAAATAGTTTACTTCCACTTCTCTGAGAACTAATGTATGTGTTAGAATTCTTATATAGAAAGTTTGAGATTTTTAAAATTGTTTTTAATCATTCAACTAATTGCTTTCACCTTTTAATGTCTCATGACTTACGAGCCTCAATTGAGAGTTTCATATGACAGTATTTCTATTACAGATTCTGCATGGCTTTCACATTTCATAGTGGTGTCATGGCTTCTTGTGATTTATGCTTCCTGGTTTTTTATTTTTTCTTAAAAGAGGGACGTTACCTTATAAAAACATACTGTATGGGAAAAAGGGTTCTTAATGCCAACAAAGGAGGAGATACAGAAAAACTGTGTTTTTAGCTGCTTCAGGATAAGTGAAGTAGTGAGACTTGTCTGGATGTGAAGCTCTAAATTCATAATGAGGAAAAGAAGAATCTGGTTTTTTTTAGGCGTAAAACAGAAGTTCAAAGTATAAACTTGTGCTGTGTTGCAGTCTTTCGTGATGTTACTTGACAATGTATATAGTACGACAAGGCTCCTTTCTTTAGCCTTATGTAATAAATAAAAAAATTTTAAACAGATCTTGTCATTGCAGTAGTCCAGGAAATTTATTTGATAGCCCTTTGTGGAGAAGCAAAGCAGAGAAAATTCTAAGTAATTATGTCTGAGTCACTATCTTCCCTCCTAATTTGTCACTGATTGAGTTGATAGCATGGTTGATGCAGTGCAAAAATCCAGGGGAGGCTTTTCAGTACCTGTTATGAATGGCTTTTATGATTTTACTTGTGTTGAAAAACACATTTCTCCTAAGTTTTCACTGTTGTTGACATGTCTAGGGTTCAGCAAAAGACTTTTATTCCCCATGCCAGTTTTTCGATTTTCATTGTTTCTAGAGAAAACATTTAAGTACTGCAGTTACCATCGCTTGAAAAGCCCCTGCAGTTAATAGTGGTGGTAAGAATTACACGAAGAGAGAAGTTTCTGGCCTCTTTACTTTTGTCAGATTTTTGTGGGGGTTTGCTCTGTTTTATAATTGTTGAGCATTAAGTGTAGCAAAGCAAAAGCATAGTTCTTCAGGGAAGGTATAAAAAAGTGAAACTCCTTTTCTTGAAAAATATGTGTGATCTCTGTGTCCTTAAATACTGCTAGTGAATGGTGCAAGTTACTATTCAGAACTATAAATGCCAAAGTAGGAGGGATGGAAGAGTGCACAGTTTACTTTTCATACAAAGGAAGACAGTGGCTGGGGGAGGGCTTAATATAAGTATTTCTGATTTGTAGGGGGAGTACCACAGTCAGGGCTCGGTTAAAGTTTCAGAATGGCAGTGATAGAATCTTGAAATACCTGTTGGGTTTTTTGAGAAGCAGGATGGCGTGGTGGTTGTGGTGTCTGTAATGTATTTGGTGAAATACAGCAGCTTGCATTTGAATTTAAGAATATGATTTTGAAATATTTTCTTGTGCAATGAGCGTACACGGAATGGTTAGTAGTTTTGTAAGTGTATTATGGAGACTAGGTAGGTCTAACTAGCTATATAGTAAATATTCAGCATTGCCCTGAATGGTGTTTAGCATCTGGCAGGAGTCATGGAACAGGTTAGTGATTCTCATGTGCGTTACGCTGTCATTGGTCTGAAATTGTTTGGGATACAGACGCCACACAGCCTTAAAACTGCTAAATTAGTAACTGCTAAGTTACTGCTTTATGGACAACTGACATGTAGTGTAGTACAGTTCATCCTACTTTACATTTCAAACGAGAACTATGTTTAGTTGTATGGGATGGGTTTCTTTTTAACTTCATTAAAAAATTCTCAAAACTTGGATGGATAAAATATGTCATACTGCGCCATAAATTTGCAACATTTAGAATTACAGCCAGTCTTTCAGTTACTTATCCCTTCAGTTTTATTCCTGTAGGCGGTTTGTTTCATTTTTGTTTCCCTTTCATTGCATTACATAATGCTTTCCGTTTCTCTAGTTTCCTGTAAGACTATGACTCCTTTTCGTAGAAAATCATGTGTTAAGACCTGCAACTCTGTTGTGTTTTGTAGGGCTTTGGTTTAAGAAGGTGTCAGATGATTAGCCTACAGATTTCAGTAGTTTAATCTTCACAACTGCACAATAGAACCCTAGTTCTTAGCCCTCTTACTGGACCCCTATAGAGGCAAACCCCTTTTTATATTAAATTTAATAAGCTAGTTGTTGTTTAAGACTGAAATATGTTTTATTCCAAAGGATTATGTGGTGTTGTATGTGGAGTTGATTGGTTGTTTCTTCTGATTGTCTTACATGCAGTTTAGACGTGATGAAACAAATGTGAGGTCTGCCCCCTTCAGTAATTACCCAGATGTTGTTCAGAACAAAAAGAAATAAAGGATTTTTTTTTTCTTCTCCTGGTTTCTTGTGAGAATTTCAATTACTTCATTCAAGTCTTTGAGCAAGGGTGTGGGTACTTTGCCTTTTCCTTGAATTCTTTTGTCTCCTAACATCATTTTAAGTTACTTCTATTATCTTTACCTGTTACTTTTTTTTTTTGCCTTCTTACCCCAAAGTATATTGCTTTAATGTAAAGTTTTCTTTAGATATGACCTACTGTGACTTTGACACTGTAATTTTTCATCCTACTCTGTGGCCTTTAGACCTGTGTCTCTTCTGTCTTCAGAATATATGTGTCAATACTTGCAGTTCATCTTTTTGTGCTGTCAGTTTTCTGGCATTTAACCAGTTTTCCATATCTAACACTGGCATCACATGGATGCATAACACTGCAGCACAGTACAATGCTGTGTTGTAGGCTGTACTTCAGCTGGGAGCATCAAAGCCAAATTAAAATTCTGGTGCTGCTGAAGAGTTAATGCTCAACTGGTTTTTATAGTTTCTGATTAAGCAGAATTGCTTGTCAGTTATCATTAGCATAAGTCAAAGTTGTTGAGGGAAAAAATATTTTCCAGTTCTGTTTTATTTTAACAATAGGTGTTTGGGTTTGTTCTAAGCTGAGTTACTATGGAAATGGCTATGGAAGTAACTATGGAAGTTACTAAATGGAAATGGCTGGTGGTTGTCCTAGTCTTTATAACTTTCTTTGCGTTGCTTTACTTCTAATTTTTAGTCAGTCTAAAGTCTTAAAATCAATGCTTAGTCTTAAAATCAGTGCTCAAATCAAATTATCTGATTTTGGAAAGGCAAAAAAAAAAATCTACTGTGAGCTGTTTCTAAACTGAGTGGCTAAGATGACATTTTATTAAATGCCATACAGAGAAAATCTTGTAATCTAACAGTGAGGTATAGGACAAAAGGTGAACAGAGTCTTCAGTCAGAGAACATAAAGGAAGAATGAGAAATTTAACCAGCAAAGTTGCCTGCAGGTTATGGGATCATGATTGCAGTGTTGTTGGCAATATTGATATCTGCTACTTTTAACCCACAATGTTTTTTAATACTTTGTGAAAACACTTTCGTATTGATGTTTGCTTCTCTGTTCTTCATGTAGGTATCATGCCAGTGTATCATAACATGTTTGCACTCATGAGTGAAACAGACAGAATGTGGTATCCCCCAAATCACATCTTCCATGTAGATGAAGCAACCAGACTCACCCTAATTTACCGGATAAGGTAATCTAAATAAAATGTTACACACTTCTCATGGTAAAACAGGACTATGTGAGGAAACACAACCAATATGATATTTAGTTGAACTGTAGTTTCTCTTAGAAGTTACGGACAGATTGCTGATGCTTTCTGGAAAACAGGGAGCTAAAAGAATCAAAAATATTGGAGTGATTTGAATTATGTACTTTACTAATTTTCTCTATCCTGTATGTTTACAAGTGTCAGATTGAAGAAACAAACAGTAAAAATATAGCAGAAGTAAAAACAATACCTTTCTTAATAATGATACATCTCATTGCCTCTGTGCTTGCCTGTTTGAAATAAGTGGCAATTCTGACATGCAGAGTAATTATCCTGCGTAGTCAGGCATGTGTCTGCAATACAACCGTTTTTCCCTAACCTTGTAATTGATTGTGGACAACTAAAACTATAGTCACAGTTTTCCTTTTGCAAAATAGTTTACATTATATAATTTGGTCTGAGTGTTTCTTTAGCAACTGTTTCAAAAGAAAGTGGAAGACACTAATAAAATTATCTATATTCTGATTAGTGAGAATAACTTCACAAAGGTTCTCATTCCTGTCAGTACAGTTTATCATCTTGCTTAAATATCATAGTACTTTAAAACACCAAGAACAGGATCTGAAGCCTTACTTGGGTATCCAAGGTTTCATAGTGGTTCTTCAGATCAGCCAGCACTAGTTGCATGTATATGATAGCAATAATGTCTTGAGTTGGTAGCCAGAATGTCTGTTAATTGATGTTTGCTTGAATTTATTTCCTGCCAGGTTTTATTTTCCCCACTGGTACTGCAGTGGCAGCAACAGAGCGTACCGGTATGGCATTCTTCGTGGTGCAGAAAGCCCTGTCCTTGACGATCTTGTCATGTCTTATCTATTTGCACAGGTATGATTTGCTCGCTTATTTTTAAATGCAGATTGGTAAAGGTTGTTAGTATTTATTCCCTTTCCATCTTCTCCTAGTAACTCTGTAGGCTCTTGAAAGCCTGAAGCCCTCTCAAACTGGAAATTAAATTCCGTGTCCTATTGTGTATTTGGAGAGATGAAGTTCAAAACAGTGCTTCTAAGCATGATAGCAGCTGGTATTCCTTATGAATAAGTACATCTTTTTCTGGATGAAGTAGGTCATTCAGTCTTTAAAAAACCAAGCCAATAAAACCCCCTAAACAAACCAAACATAAATGATCAAACAACACAACAACAGCTCCCCCCAGCAACTGCACCCCAAGCCCCTCTTCGTGATAAGCAGTGGTGCACCAGTTTTCATTTGCTTTCTTGCATTCTTTCTCAGTGGCGAGCTGATTTTTTGGATGGATGGGTACAGATGCCTGTTACTCACGAAACGCAAGAAGAATGCCTTGGAATGGCTGTTCTAGATATGATGAGAGTCGCCAAAGAAAAGGACCAAACCCCAATGGCTATTTACAATTCAGTCAGGTGATTCCATAATTTGTAACTGTTTCACATCTATCTGACACCTAAAGGTTGTATTTTTGCACGTTAGTATCTAGGAGAAGGCTGTTGGCAGTTGATATGTTCTGATGGTTACATAATTTTACCTATTGTGTAAACTAGAAATTAATAGGAAATTTGTGTCATGATGGCCATTCGTGATTTGGAGACATGGATTTGACTTTCTTAGTGACAGGTAAGGCTGCAGCTTCTTATGTGAGAAAATATGTAAGAAAATTTTAGGTGAGACACCTTCTGGATGTCATCAGATCCAACTCCCTGTTCCTGTCAGGGCCAAATTCAAAGTTAGATGAAATGATTCAGGGCCTCATCCAGTCAAGTTCAGAAAATGTCCAGATGTGGAGATTCCACTGTATCTCTGTACAGCTTTGTCCTGTGCATGGCCACAGTCATCATGAAAGATTTTCTCTGTACCTAATCAGTCTCCTCCGTGATACTGCTAATCCTGTCTTGTCCTTTCACATTATTAGAAGAGAATTAGTGGAACACCATACTTGAGCCTTCTTTTCTCTAGGCTGAACAAATCAAGTTCCCGTATGCCTCTTCTCTCATGTCATGTGCTCCAGGCTCTTAACCATCTTGGGCAGATCTCTGCTAAACTTTCTTGAGTTTATCAACCGCTTGGATGTATCAATCCTATCAGTTTCTACTCCAGCTGAGTTAATTCTGTTCCTGCTTGGTACTTAATAGTTGATGTTTTATCTTTTAATTAAACCTAGCAGGAGAAGTTAAAAACAGAATGAAGCCAGCTCGTTGCAGGTGATAACTGCAGCCCTTTCCCCTCTTGGTACAGACTATGGACTGTGACACAGGAACTTAAGTGAGAACCAACCACAGTGTTGTATTCTACTACCTGTGTTTTCAGCCAGGAGATCTGTCCTTCATCCATGTAGTTGCCATGCAGTATCCTCTTCACAACTTCTACACCAAACAAAGCAATTTTGGAACTTCTGCTGCCTTATCTCAGAACTTCACTAATGAAAGAACAGACAACTTTGAATTTATGGAAAATGCATTATGTAATTTGTGTTTCAATTGAGTGAGGGGGGAAAATGGAAAATGGAAGAAGACGGGGGCTCTATTTGAAGGAACACACTACAGATCTAAGAAAGAATCTTTGGTATCCTACAGTTCTGAAAATAATGGTACATTTAGAGGAGAAGGTATTTTCAATGTTGACTTGTTTATCACAGAACTAATTATCTTTACTGGATTTAATGCATAAAATTAGTAGCTTTTTTTTCTGGTTATGTATTCACAGCTACAAAATGTTTTTACCTAAGTGTGTGCGAGCAAAAATCCAGGACTACCACATTTTGACACGAAAAAGAATAAGGTACAGGTTCCGCAAGTTTATGCAACAGTTTGGCCAATGCAAAGCTACTGCCAGAAACTTGAAACTTAAATATCTCATAAATCTGGAAACCCTTCAGCCTGCCTTCTATTCAGAGGTTTTTGAAGTAAAAGAACCTGGTGGAGGTCCTTCTGGAGAGGAAAGTTTTGCAACCGTTGTAATAACTGGAAATGGTGGAATTCAGTGTTCAAGGGGAAAACTTAAAGACTGTGAGACACTTGGAGAGCAGGTAATTTTTACGAATTATTTTAATAACTGTGCAGTTTGTTATGGAACAGAGTAGTAAGCTTATTTTAGAAGTTCTGATTTACCTCAAGCAAATTTGGTAGGCATATTTTACTTCACAATAATGATACAACTTTCATATGGCTGAGAATCAGAGAAATATATTGACTTAAACAGTGAAAGCTTTTAAATTAGTTTTTTATTGAAATACTAGAAAAAGGTTGTGTAATACTTCTCTGCTTGACATATAAAAAATGTGGAAATGTAATGACCATGCCCCCAGGTGTAGATAAAATGCAGAAATTCCCCAAATTCTCTTTGAAAGCAGGGATCTAAGGACTCCAAACAACATTTCCCTATACCTCTTTCCTGCTGCAGTTGGACACCTACCAGTGTCTCAGCAAATTTAAAGTGACATCTATGTGACTGTGGAGCCCATATAGTCTTTGTTCAGGAATTAGGTGCTAAATTCTTCCTGTAAGTGCTAGTAATCACCTACTGCTGCATTTTCATTTATCAGTATTATTTTGTGTATGTGTGTGTGTGTGTGTATGTGTGTGTGATTTCCCATAATGACTATTCATTATGTTGAGTTTACCAAAACCTGATAGAAACTCAAAGCAGTATACATTGAGAGTGTGGGAGTTTTCCAAAGGTAAAAGTAAAGGCAAAGTGGAGTATTTGTGAGTTTTTCAAAAGAATTGTGTGTTTGGTACTTTTGATTCATAATACGTAGCAGACAAGACCGAACTACAAAAGGTTGTATTTTTACAGTGTGCTGTAAAAATTTGTAAAAATGCTATATGCTAGTGGGTTTTTTCAATACTTAGTAAAAAGTAAATCTGATCACATGTCCATATTTTTTAAAGTGTGGTGTTCTTAGAATATTTGTAGATTGACAATTACCTCATTCATAGTTATGTATCAGCCCTCTGCCTTCCCAATTTTCCTGTAAATGCCAGTTGCTCTGGCAAGAGCTGTCATAAATGTCAGATTTTGCAATTTCCAGTTTTAGGTGTACAAAATTTATGCATACTATACTGTTGAGCTAGGCAATCAAGCATTTAGTAAGAGTAGTGTTTGAAGGAATCGTATTTTTTTATAAAGATTGCCAAGTTATTTTTTCATAATTAAAAATATTATCATTTCATTATTGACAGACACTGCATATATTTTCACTGGTAAAGAAATTATTTATAAAGTTGGTTTTGAAAACCGAATTAATTAATACAGCTGCTTGTAAACATGATCATAATTCATTTCAGTAAACTTTAGTGATGAATTGTCATTTAGATACTGAACTGAAAAATAATTTTTATTTATTTGTATGTAATGACTTATGTGGAGTAGATTGTGAAGAAATTTGTTTTGCAAGTTCACATTTTCAACAACCAGATGAACAAGTAGATAGGAGTGAGAGGACAACCTTTTCTTACACTTTTTTTTCATTCCTACTACAGATTTTGCAGTTTGTATCACTCTGATGTAATGACATTTTGTACTGTTAACAAGCTTTCTAAACCTGTTTAATCAGGGTGCCAATAATAAGCTCACCAAAAAAAAACCCCCTCTCAAAAAAGTAATCAAAATGTTCCACTGTTCACAAAATACTACAGAGTAAAGAAATATCTACAGTTATAAAAACCCAAACTCGTATGTGGATATTTCTGTTCATGGTTCCTGGATCTCTGTCTGTTCTTTAATTTATGTTCCTAGTGATGATTCCATAAAGAAAAAAATCCTTTATTTGCTTGTAATTGCATGTTTAAGGTTTTATAATCCTGTTTTTTCCTAGCTCAGAATTGTAGGCATTCCAATGCTGCAGGTAGGTGAGGCTTTTTAATTGCCATTTATGTTATTACTGAAATTATGTAATATTTGTTGCAGGATTTACAAACGTACTGTGATTTTCCTGATATCATTGATGTCAGCATTAAACAAGCAAGCCAAGAAGGCTCCAGTGAGAGAAGAATTGTCACCATTCACAAACAGGACAGCAAGAATCTGGTCTGTTTACTTTGTTTGCTGTTCTTTCAAACAGATACTGTTTTGAGCAGGCTGTATGATTGTTGTACGCATAATGCTGTATAATCCATGACCACCTTAATTAAGCATGAGATAAAACTAAAAACGTATCAGCAGTATAAGGGGTGTATCAGAACACTAAAGGTCTTCTGCATTCAAAGCTGTGTGCTTGGAATGAAATAGAAATAGACATTTATATATGAGGAAAATTTCTGGTACACACATTGGTTCTTTTGTTTATTAGTCTTAAACCTGAGTCCATGGTTTCAGTTCTCAAGTGTGCTGTTTCCATGGTGTCCTGATAAGCTCTCTGCTAGAGACCAACACATTGAAAAAGGCTTCAAAATGCTCTGAAGAAAGATGATACAAAACAAGTATCCGAACAAAATTAATGTTATTGCTTTTACTGTGTACAATTCTTTGAAAAAGATCTTAAGAAAGTATTTTATACACAAATGTAGAAAGGTTTTTACTTGATTTCCAACCTTGCACTTGAGTCAGGCTTTCTAGCAAGTGTAACTGTCACAGAGTTGTGGGGTGGGCTGACCCTGGCTGGGCACCAGGTGCCCACCAAAGCTGCTCCAATCACTCCCCTGTTCAGCTGAACAGGGGAGAGAAAATATAATGAAAGGTTTGTGGGTCAAGATAAGGATAGAGATCACTCACCTATTACTGTCATGGACAAAATGGAATTGACTCAGGGAAACTAATTGAATTTGTTGCCAATCACTTCAGAGTAGGGTAATGAGAGTAAAAAATCTTAAAAACGTTTTCCCACCACCCCTCCCTTCTTTGTGGGTCAAGTCTATTCCTGATTCTCTACCTCCGTCCCCTCAGCAGTGCAGAGGATTGGGAATGGGAGGTGTGGTCCGTTCATCGCATGTTGTCTTTACCTCTCAGTCTTTCGCAGCTCATCCTCCACTCCAGAAAGGGATCCTTCCCATGGCAGACAGTCCTCCACGAACTTCTCCAATGCAAATTGTTTCCACAGGCTGCAGTTCTTCATGAACTGCTCCAGTGTTGGTCCCTTCCGTGAGGTGCAGTTCTCCAGGAACAGACTGCTCCGCAGCTCTGTAGTGGCCCATGGGGCCACAAGTCCTGCCAACAAGTATCTTTCAGTGTAGGCTTCCCATGGGATCACAACCTCCTTGGGGCACATCCCCCTTCTGCAACATGAGGTTCTTCTCTAGCTGCAGGGAGATCTCTGCTCCACCATGGACCTCCATGGGCTGCAGAGGCGCAGCGGCCTCACCATGGTCGGCACCACAGGCTGCAGTTGTTTCCAAGTCCTCTTAAAAAAGGGTTTGAAGACTCTGAATTCTTGACACTTACTCAAAAACACCAGCTTTTTTCAGTGCTCTCTAGCAAAGAACTTGGCAAATAACTGTGCTCAGCTACTAGGTGTGTTGCCAGTGTCACAGGCAAACACATACTAAAGCCTGTTCTGTTGGGTTACACTACTGAATGAAATCTAGGGTGACCCAGAAAATGCCTCTCTATTTTCGTTTTATTTGCAGCAATAAATATGTTGTTTCAGATGAATTTAATTTTGCCCTCCTTTTATCTGTTAATCATACTGTGCATGAGACCTTTTTCACGCCCATTTTCCTTTGACCACACTAGTTTTCTCCCTGCTCCTATCCAGTGTACCTGTCTTCATAGTAGTAAAAGGTCATCTTCTATCTATGATCCAGCTCAGGATGCCAGTTTTTGCTGACTAGTAAAGTTTTCGGGCAGGTACTTTCCTGGAGATTTTTCTTTTCTACTTGAAGGCAGACATACAGATCTTTGATTAAGTGAATGCTTTCCTTTAGGAAAAACAGCAACACTGCATTGGCAGTGCAGTAGGTGTCTGCATGCTGGGTTGTATCTACTCATTTTTCTTTTTCAAGTGCTCTTTCATACTGGCATTCCTCTGCTATTTCATATATTTAGACTAAGGGGGATTTTTTATGGCAGATTTCACAGAATCATGGAATGGTTGGAATTGGGAGGGACTTTAAAGATCATCTGCTTCCAGTGCCCCTGCCATGGGCTAGGACGCAGTCCATTAGAGCAGATTGCTCAAGAGCCCATTCCAGGGGTAGGGCATCCACAACTTCTCTGTTTTGTTTGGTTTGAATTTGATTTTGAACATGGAAGGTTGCTATTGAGTTTTGAATGATAACAAGAATGTAGAATATACAAACATTGGTTAAAAACTGCTTTTATTCATGTCTTTAATGTGTGCATATATGCATATCTTTTATACCGTTAGCATATCCAGAAATTTTTTGTTGCCTATTAAAAATTGAAATTCTCTCTCCCACCCCTGCCCCCCATTGTTCTCTGGCAATTGAACAGGAGGCTGAATTTCAGTCATTAAGAGAAGCTCTCTCCTTTGTATCATTAATTGATGGATATTACAGATTAACAGCGGATGCCCATCATTATCTCTGTAAAGAAGTAGCACCACCATCAGTCCTTGAAAATATCCAAAGTAACTGTCATGGGCCTATTTTGTAAGTATTTTTTTTTAGTGATATGATGACTTTATATTATTTTTGGAAGATGAGCTTTAGTTGTCTGTGAGCTGTGGTAGGCATCTGAAAATGTTTTTTTATTGCATTTATGTAACATAAAATGCTTTATATTTTTTCCTCTTATTTTTCATTTTGTAAAATATAGTGCCTTCTTGACATGTTGTAAAAGTTAAGTGGAAAGATCATTCGTTGATATGGATAGAAATAGTGAGTTAGCAAGGCTTGTTTAAGAAGAAAGTTGTTCTTATAATAATGAATGTTTTTTTTATTTCAGCTCTTCTTTCTTATTAGCCATTTTCCTGGTTAAACCCACCTTTTTCACCCACACAAATGTTTTGCTAATTTAAGCTTATTTGTTAGGCAATTTTATTATAGCTTCTTTCATAATGCATGTTGAAAATCATATCATAAGCTGTGGGGAATATACTTTTTTAGCCCTGAACGTTTCTTATTGGATAAATAATTGTGATGGTTTAGTATCAAAAATTTTTAATATACTACCCTTTACATAAGCAACCACCCTATATATTGGAAAATGAAGGGCAAAGAGATTAGCTTAAAGAAAGCTGTACAAAATTGAAAGTTTTAATTTGTGTTATATTAGGTATCTGTTAATATTGCTCATTACCCAACCTCTTACATCTCTGAATTTTGAAATTATGCAATATTAAACATTTTCTTTTTATTGTAGCATGGACTTTGCAATCAGTAAACTGAAGAAAGCAGGTAATCAGACTGGTTTCTACGTCCTTCGCTGCAGTCCTAAAGATTTTAAAAAATACTTCCTTACCTTTGCTGTAGAGGTTTGTATTCTGACTTAGTGCCTATTTAATCTTTGTTGTGATAAAACAATGAGCCTGAGATGTCCAGTTAATGATTCTGAATTTTCCCTCCAGAATGTTTGTCTGATGTGCATATTCTATAGCTACTTTTGTCAGACTGGCCAACTTTCAAGGTCTTGTGAGAAACATCAGAGTTGGTATAGAATTGCTAATGCACATACCACATGCCTTGGAGACCAAGACAGGCCTAGGGAAGAGAGCTTAAAGAGTTCTGGAGATAGTGACATGGATCTTGGGACTGTGATAAGTGTTTGGGAGATGGAGCAATTTGATGGGTTTTCTATTTTTTTTTTACTTTTGAGGGGTTTTAGTTGAGTTTTTTCCCTGGATTTTCTACATACCTCCTTCCCATTCACAGGTGGGGCTTCATTAGACTGGGTGTACAGCCTTTGACGATCTGAGAGTGTCTCCTTCACAGGTTCTTCTGGGTTTGGGTCCTGTCCCCATCCCCAGTGCTGGGCCAGCCATATTATTTGGCAGCTGTTAAATCAACACAAATCTCCTGAGTATATCTGGTGTTAGCTGGAGAGAAAGCCACCCTGGAAATGCATACGGTTCTCACACAGCCAGAGAACCAGATGTACCTCTTCTCTGTGACATTGCAGCTAGTGATAGTATAATGCTTTAATATTGCTGTTAAATAATTGCATGATCTTGCTTCAAGATGGATTTCTCTTTAATTACATTAGCAGAGCTACCTTTGTGTTTCTAGCTAGGGAAGGTAATTAATGAATTTTCCTGCTGGTATACAGAAAGCTAGCAAGTTTGCCAATGCTGTCAGCGATAGGTACATCTCTGAAAATGACCAAGTAATGCTGATATGTGAATGGAGAAATGTTATGTCCAGTCAATGAAGTATGTTTGGTAGGGAATTTTGTAGACAAATAAATCAGTTCTTGAAAAAGCTTAGAGAGGCAAAGTTGAGGGTGAAGCTTGTGAGAGAAAACTACCATTGCCTTTAAGTGACTTTGCCACAACTTTTTCCTTTTTCTGAGTCTTACGCAAGTCATTGGAAGGCTTTTTATATTCAGAATTTGTTGGAACATTTGCTGCAGTATTGAGATACAGGACCACAAAAGGACTACTAAGAGCTGATCTTGTTTAAAAATGTTTAATGGTATCTTTTCAAGAGTCATTGTGAAAATAATTCAGTGCATATTAAAAATCTGTATTAAGAAGTAATTTCTTAGTACTGTACTGGAAATGACAGGAAAGCAGAACTACAGCTGAGATCTCCAAATGCCTGCCAAACAAACATGGAGTGTAAGCATTAGGGCTATTGCTTCCAACAGAATTTTGTTTTGATATAACTGCATGTCAGGGTGAATAAGCTTTCATTAGTATCTCAGAAGGATTTTTCCTAGGATCCATTATCTGTTTTCTCAGCTCTATCTTTTCAGATTACATTAACATTTGTTTTTCTCTAGCATCAACATGTTAGTTCCAGTTATGGGAGTGGAGTCATGTTTTCTCAGAATCAATATTACATAGTGAGAACAAAATAACAAATTATGATCATGTTTTCCTGAAGCATCCTTTCTTTAATTAGTAGAGCCCTATACATTTAAATAAGCTTTCAAATATTAAATATTAATCAATTTCATTTTTAATGGAAACATTTCTGCAGCATGACAGTACTACAGATTATAAGCACTGCTTAATTACGAAGAATGAGAATGGAGAATATAATCTTAGTGGAACCAAGAGAAGTTTTAGCAATCTTAAGGATCTCTTGACCTGTTACCAGACAGAAACTGTCCGTTCAGACAGCATAATTTTCCAGTTCATCAAATGCTGTCCTCCAAAACCCAAAGGTAAGAGAAAGATTATTTCTAAGCAGAAAGTTTTCTAACTTCTAGATTAAAGACTTAAAAATAAGTTAATACTAAATGACTCTCAGGTAGATACATGATGCAAAACTGGGAGGAACTGTTGATACCCTTGAAGACCAGGATGCCCTTTAAAGAGACCTCAACAAATTAGAGAATGGGGCAATCACCAACCAATGAAGTTTAACAAGGAAAAGTGCTGGATTCCACTGGGATGAGGCAACCCTGAATGTACAGACAGATGGGGGAATGGGATGGTGGAAAGCAGTGCCACAGAAAGGGACCGGGGGGCCCTGGTCTGTGGCAAGTTGAACATGAGTCGGCAGTGCCCTGGCAGCCAGGGGGGCCAGCCATGTCCTGGGGGGCATCAGGCACAGCATCGACAGCCAGGCAAGGGAGGGGATTGTCATGCTCTGCTCTGCACTGGGGCAGCGTCACCTCGAGTGCTGGGGGCAGTTTTGCGTGCCACGATATAAGAGATGTAAAGCTACTGGAGAGTGTCCAAAGGAGGGCCATGAGGATGGTGAAGAGTTTGGAGGGGAAGCTGTGTGAGGAATGGCTGAGGCCACTTGTTCAGTTCAGCCTGGAGGAGACTGCAGAGAGACCTCATTGCAGATAAAACTTCCTCACGAGGGGAGGGAGAGGGGCAGACAGTGATCTCTTCGCTGTGGTCCCAAGGACCACATTCCCAGGACCCAAGGGAATGGCCTGAAGCTGTGTCAGGGGAGGTTTAGGTTGGATATTAGAAAAAGGTTTTTCACCCGGAGGGTGACTGAGCACTGGAAGAGGCTCCCCAGGACAATGGTCACAGCACCAACCTGAGAGAGTTCAGGAAGTGTTTGGACAATGCTCTCAGGCACATGGTGTCACTCTTGGGGGCAGTCTTGTGCAGGGCCAGGAGTTAGACTTGATAATCTTTGTGGGTCCCCTCCAACTCAGAGTATTCTGTGATTCTGTGATATATTCGTGTGGATTTTTTAAAATTTTGCTGACCTGTTTGCTCATCTTCTTAGTCATAGTTTTCAGTTCCAGTGTCTGCCAAATTCTTGTTTGGTGTAAGATAGTCTTTCAGAAGTAATCATGGTAGCCAGTTTCATGATTAGAAGCAAAACTGGTTTCTTAATTGCAGTGGATTGTGTGCAGCAGCATTTCTTCTTATGTCAAGTGTTTTCATGTCTTGAGAAGGAAAGAGCTACTAAATGGATTACTCATCACTGAGAATACTTCATAGGCAATGGAACCAACAATGTCAGTGAATTTCTGTCATTGTTGGTCTTAGCTGAGTTATGCCCAGTCTGTGGTTTCAGCTTCTTTTTAACACTGAAAAAATACACATGGAGTAGAACTCCTGCCTGAGGAGTGGATTTTTCTTGCTTTTGCATTTAATTTTTTTGCCTACCTTTGATATTCATATCTTTCTCCTTTATGAAATCTTTAAATATCTGCCCTTCTAAGTAGTACTACTTACGCTTAATATTAGTCTTTGTCTCAATCAATATTCCTATTTAAAGACGTACTTGCCAGAACGGACTATTTGATACAACCTTTACTTCTCTCAAATCTGATTGAAAATAGCCAGTGGATTCAAAACCTTAGAAAAGATGTAACAAGTAAATATATGTGCACATTATAGAGAAGAATTCTTTAACATTATCCCATGGAAACAAAAGGTGTGTATGCATCAGAATGCTAAATTATTGAATAAATGTAATTCTGGATGTAAGCAGATACCCAGAAAGACATACTTTTCAGATTTAGTTTTAGTATCAGACCTGCTCTACTTTGTTTTAAAAAAGAAGGTAATTTACAGTCCTTTTTATGTCCCCAGTTGTTACTACAAATAGTACAGCAGTTAAAATGTGAAAGGAGGTAGGAATATTTTCAGAATGTTTGTCAAAAGTAGGAATACTTAAAAAACATAAAACTCATGAGTGAACCTAGATGCTTTTGCTGATTAGAAAATATCAGACTTTGATTTAAATTAAATACTGTATGGCTTTTAAAATACACTGATCTCAACATGATACCTTGTTTGTGTTGAATTAGGAGTCCCTCATTAATAATCCTTCTGAAATGATGTTGGTTTAATTTTATATTTTACAAATTTACTCTGGTTTTCCTTTCCCTCTTTCTTCTCCCAGATAAATCAAATCTCCTAGTCTTCAGAAGCAATAGCGTTTCTGATGTACCTTCATCACCTACACTACAGAGACACAATAATGTCAATCAGATGGTCTTTCACAAAATCCGTAATGAGGACTTGATATTCGTAAGTCCATCAGTTGCTTTTTCCACTGCAGATGCTGGGTTTAATATGCACCAAGTTTTAAAAACCTCAGTATATGTTTAAAAGAATCTTATCTGAGCTAGGAGATTTTGCTGTAATCTTTCATTAGAGTTGTAGAAAAGAATTTATTTTATTTTCCAGTAATGCAAATAACTACTTTTTTATAATTTAGAAGCATCCTTTTGACTGTAATAGCAGTTGTTTGCTTCTAAAGGTGTCTAAATACATACTTAATGGAATAGCTTCCTCTCTGGTTCTTGCAGCAAGTTATTTTCTGAGATCCTTGAGTAGTTAATAAAAAACAAGCGAAAATTTAAGATGTTTCTGACATAGTTGCTTACTTTCCCTCTCAGCTGGACTCTACAGCCAGCACACCTCTGAAGACTTGCATATGCTTGTGCGGGGTTTCTTTTTTAAGATATCTTTTAAAACAGTCAGATATTTTTATTTTTTTTTCTCTCTGTATCCTTCCTTCCTTTTAGGAGGAGAGTCTTGGACAGGGCACATTCACTAAGATTTTCAAAGGTGTAAGGAAAGAAGTGGGAGACTATGGCCAGCTCCATCAAACTGAAGTTCTTCTAAAGGTGCTGGATAAAGTGCACAGAAACTACTCTGAGGTTGGTGTGACTGTTGACTGCTATATAACATTTGTCCATGCTCTGTTGAGCAATACTTTTCTTCTTTTCTTGAGCATTACCCATTTACTTCATAAATGAGTATTTGTTATGTGATAGAGGGTTGTTATGTTGAACCAAGCTCATGCTTGGACTTGTTACACTGGGAGTATGGACTGGAGACTGGCTTTGGGAAGTACACCTATATACTTTATTGCCCCTGTTCCTGCCACCTGTGAGAGAGTTCAGAGCTACTCACTGAGAATTGGAGAACAGCTCATTTATACAATTAAAGTACCAGGGGAGGGGTGGTATGGCCACAGGATTGTCTTCACCACTAAATTCATTATTAACGGACAAGGGACCACCATTTCTGGAAAAATGCTTCCCCTGGGTAGACTGTCTTCAGATTCTCCAGTTAAATCAAGTAATCAGAAGTACTTATGTATAAGAAACACTTGCCATACATGGATTCACCCATAATCACTGAGCCTTCTCACTTTTTGAGTGAAGCTTTTAGTAGACCTGAAATACTTCTGTGCAAAAACTAATAAACTGGTAGTGTAATCGAGCCCATGACTATGTATGTGAGAATTTAATTTTAAAGATTTCCACAAGATGTAGTAGTGTTTATTATATTAATATAACTTTATGTACTACTTATTGTTTATTTATGTAATTTATTCAAATTTCTAATTATCTAGCTATGTTTACAGCAAGCCAAGAAAACCAGTACACTATTTAGTGAATTTTTCAGTTATTTAAGATAAATCTATATGAAAATATAAGTAAAAAAGGAAGAGATTTCAGATGGCTGTATTCATAAACAGTGTAGACATACACTTTGGACTGTTGAAAACAATTTGTAAAAATTATTATTTTGATAACATGGGTAATATATTTATATTCTAAAGTTAAGTGTGAATCAGTTACTAAAAGCGCAGAGGATAGAAATAAAAATACAGTCACCTGAAGGAAAATGTTCTCATTTTCACTTCACTTTGTTGGGTGAATAATCAGTACACAGGCAAGTGTAGGTGGAGATGCCACTGAAGAGAATAAAAAAATGATGAAAGAATTAAAAGCATTTGAAACTTTCCTGACAAAGTGGAAAAGGTCTTGCAGTAATGAAAGAATTGCGTAATACTTTTTGTCTTCTAACTTAATAATGTGCTACAAAGAAATAAATTGGAAACTGAGGAGCGCATTATGACAGAATAAATTAGAAAGTGAATAGTGTATGATGAATTTGCCTTCAGTTTACTTTGCCTAGGTAATTGACACTGAAAAAGCCCTATTTTTAAAAAAAATGTTGAAATACACTTGCCTGCAGAGAAAAAGAGATTGTTAAACTATCTGGAATGTGTACTATCAGTTATTTAGAAAAAGAAAATTAGAAAAAACTCTCCACAACCAAAAAACTGAAACAAAAACCAGCCAAACAAGAAACAGTTGCCAAATACAAACCAACAACAAACAATATAAAATGTGTTACATAAGGTCTTTGCAAAGACATAGTTGAAATATTTTTAAAATTTGTTTTAGTAAATTTATTAGGATTTTGGGGCTTTGTTTTCACTGATATATTTTCTTTGTCAATCTCTCTCTCTCCTTCCAAAAAGTCCTTTTTTGAAGCAGCAAGTATGATGAGCCAGCTTTCTTACAAACATTTGGTGTTAAATTATGGAGTCTGCGTCTGTGGAGAGGAGAGTAAGTAGAAATTAATTATCGTTTTGTACCAATTTGTATACATCTCTATTAGAGTTGGGCATTGTTTTTGTGTAAAACCAGGGAAAAAACAAACAAAACAACACAAGTTTAACACCAGCTGGACACCTAATACGTATTCACATAGCAGTAGTATTAGTCTTGGTATCTGAGGACTAGTTAATAACAAAGAAAAAGGGAAAATTGTTTACAGTACAGTCAGTGTGACTAGTAACCTCTGTAAATGACTCAGTCATGTCTGTTCTATCTGAGCTCAGTTTTGCTGTGCCTCTGGAATGAGTTTTTGAAGTGCCAGAAAAATTGCAGCCCTGCATTGTATCAGGTGTGGTTAGCTAGAAAGGGAGGTATTGTGCTACCCAGAAAAATCTTCATTTACTGTGATTAGAAACAGACATTGCCACCCTTTTCCACACTTGCTGACTTTGTGAGCACAAATATAACTTAGGGAAGTTTGGTTTAGAGGTCCCATTATGAAAACACGAGGTCCTGGTAGTTCAACAAACACACTGCAAAATTTTAGCAGCAGTAAAATCTTTGCATTGTCTGCAAAAGTTGAATGTCTCTTCAGTTTAGCTTACTGCTTTGTGACTATGTATTAATAGGATTTTTTGAGAACAACTGAAATACTTTTATACTGTCTTGTAATGAAATCTTAATTTTGGATGGTTGTCATATGCTGATGTGTGTTGTCTTCAAACATGCATTCCTGGATCTCACTTTGACAATTTTTCCTCTTCATTCAGTCTTTGGGCTGAAATGTCAGTTTGCTCTAAACCCATTTTTTTCCTGTGATTAGAAATTTGTATGAAAGGAAGTATTTTATAATAACTGCATGAGCATATTATGTAGGTGATTACCTTCAGTAGGGAGAAAGAATTTCCAGAAGAGACAGTGGATTCTGTAATCAGAATTTACCTCTGTAATCAGAAATTACCTCTCTTAGGAGGCTGGAAAAGGTACAGCAGTATGTTTGGCCAAGAACTTGTGCCAAACAACTGCATGGGATTTTTTGTATTTTATTCATTGTACCACACACAGGGACTATATATAAAATTTCAGGTAGATCAAGTTTATAATTGAAAAGAAATTGTTGAAAGAGGTATATGGTTACTTATTCCACCTTTAGATCATAGCTGTCCTCTAGAAATGGTTCTCTTTCTGAAGGCAGGAGACTTATGACAATTTAAGGAGAGGCAGTTACTAAGAAATAGGAAGAGTAGCTCTTATTGATTCTGTGGTTTACACGCTTGATGTACAAATTCAATAAAAATTGTTTCACATAATTACAAAAAAAAAAGTTTGCTGTTTCTAAAATGAATTTGTTCATTTGAATTTGTTCAAAATTCTGTTTATTTGTTACAACCAAATATAATACCAGTAGTTTCCAATATGAGCATCTTGCAGCTGAGGGCAAGGGTTCAGTCATGCGATTTGAAATTTTTGTGTCGAAGGTGATGTAGATGGCAGTTCCTGTTTCTGGAGTTATTTGCTAGATGGCTGCATGAAGGCGTATGTCATATACATATACACAATTCTAGGGCAAATACTTTTCTGTTTTCAAGAAAAGCATCTTTTGTCAATAAAGCATTGCATTTTTCAGTAAGAATATAGATTGTAAACAACTGTGAAGTGAATGACTTGAATGTTATTCAACTCACCACATTGGTAGTGCTGTACACTGCTGTGCTTCATCAGCAGTTCCATTATTGTGCCTTTCAGGTGAGGGTGGAAATATGCTCACTGGATTTTACCTAATCTGTAAAAGATTAAATCTAAATAATTAAACGTAAAACATAAAATCTAGTAACTTGGCATTTGAGAAGAAATTACATGAAGTTCCACACCCTGAAGAAGTATAAACAACGTAGAGTATTTGTGGCAGTACTCAGATGCCACAGAGTTGAAAATTATAGTTAGATCACCAACAAGGTATCAAAAAAAGAGTAGCAGTAAAGTCATGAATCTGTCAGATGCCACAGAGTTGAAATTTATAGTTAGATCACCAAAAAGGTATCAAAAAAAGTGTAGCAGTAAAGTCATGAATCTGTCCTGAAATTTCATTATTTGTTGTTGGTTTTAATTGTTTCTCTTTTTATCATTACGAATCAGACATCCTTGTACAAGAATACGTAAAATTTGGATCCTTGGACACGTATTTGAAAAAGAACAAAAATATTATCAATATTTTGTGGAAGCTGGAAGTAGCCAAACAGCTGGCATTAGCCATGCATTTTCTGGTAAGTGGTTCAGTTCTGTTAATGGCAGAATTCAAGTGATTCAGACTAATGTGTTTAGAAAGGCTGAACTATTACCTGAATTCTTGAAACTCTGGAGGGCATTTGATAATGGGGTGGGCATATACCAGCTATTTAGTAGATACCCAGAGACAGACTTTGTGTCTTGCACAAAGGGTAGTTGAATGTCCATTCTTTTATAATGCTTTATGTTTTAGCATGAAATAGAAACACATTTGCAGTAATGCTTTCCCCCAACCTCTCTCACAAATCAGTCCTTTCTGGACTTCCCATCTCAGCTCACGATGCTGAATATAAACTATTTCCTGGTAGTGTTAATACTTAACCACTGGGAGGGGAAAACACTGTACTGTTCACGCTGCTAGTACATTCTTCTTGGGCATTAGGTCTCAACCTTACAGTCTTTCTAGTTCATCATAAAGGCCATTATTCAAGACTGGATGTGTGACTAGGTAAGTCTTTCCTTTACCAGAATTTAAATGTTCTTATATTAATTTTAAATGGATAGATGAGTATTCTTCTGAGTTAACATACATCAAATTGCTTCAGACTTTAGGTGGATAATGTAAATTGGCTGAAAACTGCAACTTTGAGAGAAACTGGTGAAGTGCCTGAAGTTTGATCGACTTAATCTGTGATCATTATTTTACTTGCTGATGTTTCCTTCATGTTATACAGTATTTGTTTTTAAATACTTCTTCAAAAGTAAGACTTCTTTTGTCAGTTGGTAAAAGATCCATTTTTGTTTACAGGAGGATAAAGGCCTTGTTCATGGGAATGTCTGTGCAAAAAACATCTTACTTATCAGAGAGGAAGACAGGAAGTCTGGAAACCTTCCGTTTATAAAGCTAAGTGATCCTGGCATCAGTATTACAGTTTTGCCAAGAGATAGTAAGTATTTGCATCAGCTTTCTTGCTCAGTGCTTCTGACTTGAAAAAGAAGTTTGGGGTTAGGGTTTTCACCATCTAAAATAGTTCCGTTATAGTAAGTTCCTTGATCTATCTGTCATTTTATAATGATCTCTACAGTCCTAGCCAAGCAGTTTTGAGTGTATCTTTTTTATTAGCAAGTAACTACAGGAAATAAAGCCACAATTCTCCATTCTGTGAGCTTTTTTCCCCCACTGTTCTCATTTTCAATTTTTTTTCATTGGTGGTACTATTGTTAAATTATATTGTAAATATATAATATGTTCTGTTGAATTTGCAGATAGCTGCTGAACTTAGTGTCCTGTAATTGAGCAAGTATTTTATAGCTTGCAGGAACTTTCAGAACTGAAACCAAATGCACTTTTGTAAATGCTGACTGGCAGTTAAAAAGCATTTTCAGTGCATTTCTCGCTGAATATCTGGAGCCACTTGATGATGTTAAAAATACTGAGTTATCATCCACCATTAAGACTGCTCCAATGCTTTACAAACAGCAAAATTAATTAAATCGAAAATGGATGCAAGATTGTTATGCTAATGGAATGGAAGTGACCTTACTATTCTTTTTGTGGTCTTTCTTTTTAATAAAAACACTTTATACTTGGTACTTTTCTAGATGTCTCAAGAAATAATGTATCTAACAGCCTATAAGTAATGCAGTGTCATTATTTGCCAGTAAACTATCTAAATAGTTTTAATGTGAAGCTTACATTATTCTTATGGGATCTCATTTTAAGGAGCTCCAAATACAAATCAGTACAATCCCATGTTTTAACTTGTTACTACAGTCAGTAGCAATAACTTAAAAATCAGATAGTGTAAAATTCCTTTTCATGGTGCCTTTTGCTGTGCCAACCACTAGCAAAGTACTTTTTACTCTTTGACATCCTGGTTCTCTGTGGTAGCTGTTAAGTATTGGTAACACTGGGGGAAATACAGAAATCAGAGAAAAAATGTAATGTGGAAATGATGTTGAGGCAATTTGATACCTTTGGGCTTATTTTACAACAAAACTAATGGTCCTCCTCTCTGATACACAAATATTTTTATTTTTGTCCATATTCCATAACTTGATTTTTCAAGTGGGAACAAATACTTGGAAAGGTATTAATGGTACATTATGGAGTGAAGTACCTATGTATACTAGAGTAATTTTTACCAAATCAAATATGTTAGGGAATTTTCTGGTTTTGTTATTCATCTTAACAAGTTTCCTTTGTGTGATCACACAGTTCTTCTTGAGAGAATACCATGGGTTCCTCCTGAATGTATTGAGAATCCCAAACAACTAAGCCTAGCTACAGACAAATGGAGTTTTGGTACCACTTTGTGGGAAATCTGCAGTGGAGGAGATAAACCCCTGAGTGCACTGGATTCTTCAAGAGTAAGTATTACTTGGTCTGCAGTCGTAGCAGTTCTTTGAACACTTCTAATTTAGAACATCTGCTGTTGAAACCACATCAGCATATAAAGTGGTGTGACCCATGACCACTGTAGGAAAAAGACATTTTTGCTTGTAGATAATAATCAGAAGAGGCGATCCGAAGTTTGTTTTTATGTTGTTTGTTTTGATTTTTAGGAGGACAAAGTACAGAATTGTCAGTATTATCTAGTTCATGTTTTTGTTGCTTTGTTGCAGCAGTGTATCACTTTAAACAACAAGTATTCCTAACAGTGTGCATGGATTTTAATTAGCATTCTAGTAATTGAACATCTTAAATACAGTAGCACTTTGTGTGTTGCAACAATTCTACTATTTTAGCTAAACCAGAAATGTTAACTTTTATCTCAGGTAGGGACAAGAGATGGAGGGGAAACATATTCCATAAAAGTATTAATTCATATGAATTTGCTTCTTTAGTTGGAAGCAAAAAGAATACTTCACTATGCTACAAAAATACTGGTAGTATTATTTTTCTAAAGGTAATGTAACCTTCCAATAAAGCCAGATCTGGTTTCTCAGGTGTTTTAATCAGCTCTTCCAATAATCTCCAAGGTTTGCCTAGACCTAGCTTATAGATACCTAAGTATTTCAGAGGTTGCCCTACGTTCTTTCATAATACTCACAAAGCTTTTCACAATTGTGAGTTCAGCCAGCTCACAGGTCAGCAGAATTTTCTGCTGGACCTATCCAGTTGAAGATTTATGAAATTGCCAATAAAGGAGACACTATTTTTCTCATCTTTCTCTATCCTCTTACCTTCCACCAGTAAATGGCTGGAAATTCCTGAACTGATTGCTCTAAATTATACCAGCCTTGCTTTTGATGAAAATCGGCGAGATGTGCATTTGGTGAGATAACACGTCTAGGTTTAGAACTGTGATTTTTTGGCTACTCTGGTGAGAATGTTAAGGCTTCTGCAACTCTTCGTGATTGTAAAATGTAAAATGACTTACCTGTTTAATTTCAGAAACTACAGTTTTATGAAGATAGGCACCAGCTTCCTGCCCCCAACTGGACAGAACTTGCAAACCTTATAAACAACTGCATGGATTATGAGCCAGATTTCAGGCCTTCTTTCAGAGCAATTATACGTGATTTGAACAGTTTGTTCACTCCAGGTGAGTTCGCAATGCAACAGGACCAAAAAGAATCCTGATTCCTATTGGTTCACTTTATTTTTAGTATGTTTTTTGCAATACATCATGGTCTTTGACTACAAATTACTATACAGAAATAAAGGTGGCTGTCAGTATTCTATTGACCTTGAAGTATGCTAAACAAAAGTAGAACATGCCATGATTGTAATAAGGTTCTTCCTTCTCTTATTCACTGCTCTGTGCCTTCTGTTCCCTTTCTTCCCTTCTTCCTTCTACCTCTCAGATTATGAGCTATTGACAGAAAGTGATATGTTGCCAAATATGAGAATTGGAGCACTTGGATTTTCTGGTGCTTTTGAAGATCGAGACCCAACACAATTTGAAGAAAGACATCTTAAGTTTTTACAGCAACTTGGCAAGGTAAGATGTTTCAAAATTCTGTAATAGTTCAGGAAATAATTATGTTTTTCAGTTATCCTTTGATGACCCTATATACATTATTTACAGTGAAACTTCTTTCAGAAGTTACTAATTTCAGTCATATCTGAGCAACACGTGCAGTTCCTTCTAGCTCATGTTTCACTTACACAGTATCCTTAGACAGAAGAAAATTCTGACCTTCACAATGAATCCAGTCACACCAAAAGGCTAAAGTATTTTTCAGTAATGCAGAGCTGCCTGACATAAACTTTGTATATCTATATATAGATATATACACACACACTTGATACTCAGTTAACAACACTCTGGAGCAGTCTTGCACAGAACTAGTGGGATTGGGGGTTTTACGCATGCATATTCTGAGAAATCTGAATACACAGTCTCTAAATTCAAAAGGAAGATGTATGTCTTCAAGGTACATGTAGGCTTTTAACTTTTTGGCTTTAGAAATCAGCATTTGGTTACTAGTTTTGCAAATCATTGCAGCCTGTGTGGAAGCATACCTAGACAGCTGACCAAGTACAGCTGGCAGATCTTCACCAAGTACTATTTTTCTAGAATGGTTCTTTGCTGTTTTATTTGGTTTTTACATGCTAGTTATGTATTCCTTTGGCTTCAAGTACTGAAGCAGCCTGAAAGTGAGGTAGCAGAACTCATTCTGTTTGCAGACGGTTGGTTGTTGACTGTGATAGCATAGCATAGAGAGAACAAGAGCGATAGGCGATGGCTACATAAAAGAAGATAAAAGACAATATAAATGGAGAAAGAGACAAAACCAGAACATTGAAACAAATGGGAGAGGAGCCAAAGAGAAACAGAGCAGAATTAAGCACCAAGACAAAGGGATTTATGCAAGTGCAGGAAAAGGATTATGCCAGTGGAAGTGGAAATTTGTGAAAGGAGAGAAAATAGATGGACATCACCCCTTTTCCTTGTTCTCATTTCCTGTTCTGTTTGTTTCCTTTATGGAATATGTTTCTTTTGCAACTGTTACCCTGGATCCTGCAGTTTTTCTCTCAGGGAAGTTTTGTGGCATTTCACTTAAATAATGAATCACATCACCTTAATGCTTAGTACAGTAAGCACTGAACAAAAACTACACTCTGCATGAACAAACATGTACACTAGAGAACAGAGAGAGAGAACGATGTGGCCTTGTTTTTAATTCTCAAGTGTTTCCATTTGTGACCTAGGGAAATTTTGGCAGTGTTGAGATGTGCCGGTATGACCCACTGCAGGATAATACTGGAGAGGTGGTTGCTGTGAAAAAGCTGCAACATAGCACAGAAGAGCACCTTAGGGACTTTGAAAGAGAAATTGAGATACTTAAATCTCTGCAGCATGATAACATCGTTAAATACAAAGGAGTGTGCTACAGTGCAGGTATGTGCTATATTGAATACACCTAAATATGCATACTGAGAAATTCAGAGAGGTAAGTGATATTTATGTCAGTCATCGACTTGTCCTAAATTTACCAGGACTTAGAGAGTACAAAACAAAGGAAATTGTTTTGAGAGATGGTAAAATTGGTGACAGGTTGATGTCACTTGCCATTCTGAGTTTTGTCTTGACAACACAGACATACAGACTTCTACTTTGCCCTGCAGTAGTAGCTGAAGTATTGATGAGATGATGTTGATTAGTGATACATTAATTTTTCAAGCATATCCACATTGTTGTTGAGTTTAAATAAGTGGTATTTTCTGAGGAAATGCAGTTAATTAATATATGAAAAATTGCATAGTGATGTATAGATCATAAATTAATATTTTTGTTCCAATTCCATTATGTATTACAGCTATTGATAGATGTTTTAAAATAATTATATTTAAAAACTTGTCTTTAGAAAATTACAGAAAAAATTACATTTGCGTTTTTTGTTATTGCTGTAAAAGGACGTAGGAATCTAAGACTAATTATGGAATACTTACCATATGGAAGTTTACGAGATTATCTGCAGAAACACAAGGAGAGGCTGGACCACAAGAAGCTTTTGCTGTATGCATCTCAGATATGCAAGGTAGGACATTTCAAATTACATACGTCTTTCAGCGGAGTTTTGTCTCTTTTTTTCATCCCATTTATCTCAAACCAACAACAACTGGTTGTTTTGGTGTATCTTTTATAATGCTATTGGGCTGCTAGCACCACATAACCCTAAAAAAAAGTAGGAATATATTCATGTAGTCAAGAGCTAGAAAACTTTGAGTATCTTATTACAGGATGCTGAGACTGGCCTATCTGCTGACTGAGGCAGAATATACTCTTTTCTCTGTACGGTAACCTGAAATAAAATACTGTGGGAGTTAATAGACTCACTTGGGCAACCTATTCATAACATTCTGTAATGGAATTTTCAGAAATTTGGCATTCAGCTATAAAAACACCATAACAACGTGTATGTTTAAACAATTTAAACTGTAAGTAAGAGCAAAGATACATGATTTCTGTATGCAGAACTAGGGGCCATAGAAGTATCCAAACCTGTAAGAAATTATTTAGTACCAAACGTAATTCATAAAATCCTGAAAAGCGGTACAAACATCTGATCTTTCTTGTGATATCTCATTTTCCTTATAAAAAGGGCTTATGCCTTCCCTAGTTTTATTCTGTAGTTATGCTTTAGGTATAAGAGACTAGAGACACCTGAGATTTAATTTAGAAATTTGGGAAAAGAAAAAAATATGGGGCTGGTGGGGGAGAGAGACAAAAATAAAAAATACAACCACACCCCCTCAAGGCATGTACCAGAAGTATTTTAGAATTTCTTTTCCCAATACTTACATCAAAGTCATGGAAACAGTAGGTTACATAAGATTATAGGATCACAGAATCGGCTAGGTTGGAAAAGATGTTTGAGATCATTGAGTCCAACCTATGAATGAACACCATCTTGTCAACCAGACCATGGCACTGAGTGCCCTATCCAGTCTTTCCTTAAACACCTCCGTGGACAGTGACTCCCCCACATCCCTGGGCAGCCCATTCCAATGCCCAATCACCCCTTCTGTGAACAACTTCTTCTTAATGTCCAACCTAAACCTCCCCTGGTGCAGCTTGAGACTGTGTCCTCTGGTCCTGTTTCTGGTTGCCTGGGAAAAGAGCCCAGCCCTCATGTGTCTACAGTCCCCTTTTAGGGAGTTACAGAGAGTGATAAGGTCCCCCATGAGCCTCCTCCAGGCTAAACAACCCCAGCTCCCTCAGCTGACTCTCACAGGACTCATGCTCCAGACCCCTCGCCAGCTTTGCTGCCCTTTTCTCTGGACCTGCAACAGCACCTCAGTGTCCTTCCTAAATTGAGGGGCCCAGAGCTGGACACAGGATTCGAGGTGCAGCCTCACCAGGGCTAAGTACAGGGGGACAATCCCTGCCCTGGTCCCGCTGGCCATACTGCTGCTGCTCCAGACCAGGATGCCATTGGCCTTCTTGGCCACCTGGGCACACCCTGGCTCATGTTCAGCCATTGTCAGTCAGTATCTCCAGGTCTCTTTCTGCCTGGCCACTGTCCAGCCACTCTGTCCCCAGCCTGGAGTGATGCCTGGGGTTGTTGTGGCCAAAGTGCAGGACCCAGCACTTGGTCTTGTTAAACCTCATACTGCTGGATTCAGCCCATCAATCCAACCTGTCCAAGTCCTTATGCAGAGCCGTACTACACTCCAGCAGATCAACACTCCCACCCTACCTAGTGTTGTCCATGAATTTACTGAGGGTATGTTCGATCCCATTATCCAGATCATCAGTGAAGATATTAAACAGGACTGAGCCCAACACAGATCCCTGGGGGACACTGCTAGTGACCAGCCACCAACTGGATGTGGCACCATGCATCACCACTCTCTAGGCTTGGCCATCCAGACAGTCCTTTAATCAGCAAAGGGCACACCTGTCCAAGCCGTGGGCTGCCAGCTTTTCCAGGAGGATGCTGTGGGAGATGGTGTCAAAGGCTTTGCTGAAGTCCAAGCAGACGACATCCACGGCCTTCCTCGCATCCACCAGGCGGGTCACCTGGTCATAAAAGGAGATCAGGTTGGCCAGGCGGGACCTGCCCCTCCTAAACCCATGCTGGCTGGGTCTGATACCTTGGCCATCCTGTAGGTGCCGTGTGATGGCACTCAAGATGACCTGTTCCATAACCTTGCCAGGCACTGAGCTGAGGCTGACTGGCCTGTAGTTTCCCAGATCCTTCTTCCAGCCCTTCTTGTAGATGGGTGTTACGCAGGCCACCTTCAGTCTTCTGGGATGTCCCCAGTGAGCCAGGACTCATAACAGATGATGGAGAGCGGCTTGGAGAGCTCTTCTGTCAGCTTTCTCATCAGGCTAGGGTGGATGAGGGTCTTTTTTAGAGTATGTTGCCCACAGATATTCTTATGTCTGGTAATCATGCCCTGCCACATTAAGATTCTAAGACTTAGCTTCTGCAATATCAACAGAAAAAGTCTGACAAGAATCAAGGGAAAGTCTCTGCCAGAGCCAAGATCTTCTCCTGACATTCAAACTTTCACATGGTGAAAAGAGCTTGCTGGTTCCCTGCTTGAAACTGGACTAACCTGCTGCTGAACCTGTTGCATGTCCAGAGGAATGCTGCACCCTTAGGAGCTTATCTCACCTATTCATGTGCTTCACTGAAGCACAGCAATGTGGGTAGTCTCCAGGAGAAGCTCCTTGATGGGCAAGCAGTGCGGAATGTGGGAAAAAAATGATGTTAGCAAGTTGATGGCAAGTGTCAGTCTTTTCACAGAGGGAAAGGATTGAACAGGTGACCACTCAGTTCAGAGGGTTGAAGAGCTGTCTGATGTGTCTCTAAAACAAGAAGTCATTCTCCAGTAACAGGCCTAAGAAAATATCTCATACTTATTTCTGCAACAAAATTCCTGTTGTTAAGCTGGTGAGTCGCTATAAACAATCTTTGTTCAAGCAGAGACCTGGAAGAGTCTTAACACTCAGCACCGTCTATGAGGGCAGTGACTGAATCTTTCATAGAAGTAAGATGCAGCATGGATTTTTGAACACACAGGCTGCAGCCACTTAGCTGTTTTATTCTGTGTCCATCTCAGCCTGTGACCTCAAGGTGCTGGCCTTGTGCACTCTTCTAAGAAGCTGTGAAGCATGTAGAAGTCCTCAGGCTTTCATTCAAAGCCTGGTGAAACAACAGTGGCAACGTGTCTCAGGACCATGGTCTGAGTTATCCGTTGGGAGGATGAGAAGGTGGATTTTGGCCTTTCCTGGCTGGGCAAATATGGTAGAAATCTTTGGGAAAGGAGCTGTATTCAGAAACTACAAAGAAAAAAGGATCTTAGTGAGTATGTACATCCACATAGATAAAAGAAACGTTGAAATAGTATAGGTCTTCAGAATGGTGAGAAATCAAAATAGTAGATGAGGTGATTCCTTCCTAAGTACCAAGCACCAGCCAAGAGAAACAGAGCTAAAATATGCATCCTGCAGATACTAAAGTGGGAAAACATCCTGCTCTGATAATGACGAACCATGGGGACAAACAGTATGAAAATGTGGGAAATCTGCGTAGAGCTTGCTCTTAAAGAAATGTCTTCACTTCTAAGGAAAGCAAAATCTAAGAGTTACAGTGTATGTGCCTTGCTTTGGTGTGTTGTTGCTGTATGACCTGTAAAGTAGAGGTTATGTTGATTGCTTTAAGATTTCACTCTAATCTGTGGCGTTCTGTTACTCCAAAACAACTTAATTATAAACATAGCAAGTACCTGATGTTGTGAAAATGGAACCTGAATGCTTTTTCTTCATTTAGCTGATCATGTGTCAGTTTTCAGCTGGTTTTGCTTTTTTTGCAATGTTTGCTCCTTCAGCATCTCACGTCTTTCTGCTGCGCATTTCTGTCACTCTCTAATCTTGGGGGTTTTGCTCAAAAAGCAAGTCTGCCTTGCTGTTCTCCTCTGAAGTGTATGAGAGAAATGAAGGCTCACCCATACCTGAGGGTTAAGATGAATGTGTTTGGTTGTTTACTTTGTTTTGGTTCCTTGCTACTATATTGGGAAAGGGTTTTCCTTCTCTTCATGTTTGAAGTGTTTCAGGTGTTGTTGCTGGAGAACCCAGTTTTAAAGACAGAAACATTTAAAATCACATTTAAACTCCGTTGTTAGACTAGTGCCACAGAATTATGATATCCACTTAGAATTTGTGTGATTTCAATTACAGATCTGTCCTAGAATAGATGTTTTCCAGGCTAACAGCAAAGTTCTATGATCAAACTTTAGGGCTGTTTTCAGAATAGTAAGAAAAAGCTGTAGCATTTTCATAGGCTAGTTGTACCAGAAGCACAGAAGCCTCACTTTGAAGAAGTTAGGTTTGGTATTTATCGCAGTGGATAAGCTGGCAGTGAGGAATGGGGCATTTTTTAAATTTTGGAATGGGCTGTGAGAGAACATCAATGCCACCCAGCGGTGCTGGGAGATACTAGAATCTGAGACAAGGATTGCACTTGGCAGCCAAACTGTAAGGTTTTCCACATTAAAAAAAAAATTAGAGAAATAAGTCTTTTGGCATGACTAGTATAACGTTGCTTTTCAGAACTTTTGAGATCACCGATGCTATTAGTGTAATTTGACTTTTCCATTGTGTTGAAGGGGTGATATGCTTTCTTATAAAACTACAAAACTGACAACTTGTTTTGTGATTCCTTTCACGTATGAATTGGGTATCTGTTGACGTTGTGCAGCATCATTTTCAGTCCTCCATTTATTGCTGTCTAAGCAAGACCTTCTTGTTTTGGTGATGCCACTACACACACTGGCTTCTTCCAAATTTCATTGTTAGTGAAAATAATTTGGTGCATTGGTAAGAAGGGATCATCAGCAGCAAAAGACAACATGGCTTCAGACCAGTGTTTTGTGACAGCAATCTGTGGAAATATACCAATGAGCAGAACTGTGTTGGTGAATGATGGTCCATACAAAAGAGAAACAAGGCACGCAGTTGGGAATACAGTAAGCAAATAACTGTCAAATTCAAGGAATCATAATACAAAGCTTCATGGAAGCAATCAGAACAGCAGATGCAGAAAATGAAGAAAAAAGCATAAATGAAATTGATAGGTTGGACAATCTTCTCATGTGCTCTGCATTGTGTAGCTTACCCCAAAATTTTCCTTCTATGTATCACCAGCCAGCTGCATTTGGGCACAGAAAGGAGCTGTAACATTTATGCATCTATGTAATCAAAAAATACTTGGCTCTGACAGGTGCTCAGTCTGTCTCCCTCTGGTTAGGGGAAGTCCCTGAGCTTGGAAAAATAAACTGCTCAGAGAAGACAAACCTGGTTTTGGTTTTAACTTTGAGGTTAATTCATCCTCTTAGGGAAAGTGCAGCTATGTAACAGGAAAAATAACTCTTTTCCTGTTCTGTTTGTAACCTCTACACCTAGGGCATGGAGTATCTGGGTACAAAAAGATATGTTCACCGGGATTTAGCAACAAGAAATATCTTGGTGGAGAATGAGAACAGAGTTAAAATTGGAGATTTTGGATTGACAAAAGTCTTGCCGCAAGACAAAGAATACTACAAAGTGAAAGAACCTGGTGAAAGTCCTATATTTTGGTAAGTGTTCTTTTGGTATGTGAAATCATGGCATGTTTTCAGATTTTGCCATTTCAGCCAATTAATTTTGCATGTTGTGGGAATCTTAGTTGCAAGCTCCACATCAGTTTTTCAGCATTGTGAAAGTCACATGCATGATATTTAGCTTCACAGAATAACATCTAGGACTTTTCGACATATTTATAAAAACCCCAGAAAAACACCCAAAACAAAAACCCCCAACAATACTTATTTAAAGGAAATAGTATCCAACAGAAAACATATTCAGAGATAAAGGAAATCTAAAATGGCCCATTCCCCTGGATGCTTTGAAATTTTTAGGCCTTGTAGTTCTCTAAACACTTGTCATTCATGTCTTTCAGCTGAGATCTGTTGGACAGACCTCAAGAGAAAATGCCATTCCATTCATGCGATTTTAGTCTGTATTTTAATTCTGACTCAGTCACTGTTTACCTAAAGAATAAATGATACAAAATGTCATCTTAGTAGATGTTATTAGAGATGTACAGTTTAATTCCAGAAGTGCCTGCAACACAGTTCAAAGCTCACTGAAAGTGATAGAGGGCTATAATTGTCTTTTCTTTGCAGGTCTTACCACATCAAATGCTTGTTTACTTGCACTACAAATAAGAAATATACATACAACCATGTTGGAAAAAAAAATCAAGGCTGGGTGTAATTATCAGTAATGGTGTTTGTTTAAGGTGAATTTGTTTTTCAAAACCAATTAACTGTTATTAAAGAAATAGTTACTACTTGAAGGTACCAAAAGGAAATGAGAACGTGGTAATATCAACGGACAAAGAACACTTAATCATGAAAAAGGAATCTGTCTTACTAAAACAAATGTTTTCAAAATCAAAATGACACATGTTACAGAGAGCAATTTTCCTTGTACTGTGTGTTGCAGGTACGCTCCAGAATCTCTGACAGAAAGCAAATTTTCTGTGGCTTCAGATGTGTGGAGCTTTGGTGTGGTCTTGTATGAACTCTTCACCTATATTGACAAAAGCAAAAGCCCACCAGCTGTAAGTATATAGTTAATGAATCTCAGATAATTTGTTTATTTAAATTTTATAAAGTACAGAGATTGTCATGTACCTCAGTAGGTTGATACTTACGGATCCTTTTGTGGAGATACCTTAGTGTTTTTGAGACAGCATCCAGTCTGAAGCAGTAACTAAAATGTACTGGTATCAAGCCATAAGAAAGAAAGAAGATCTGAAAATTACTTCATAGTCAGTGCATATCTTATCCGTTCTGCAACTCCTCTTTGAAAAAGATTTTAAAATCTTCTTGTGGGTTGTTTTTTCCCATTCTTCATGGAGAGTTACCCCAGATGCAACCATTCCATTGCATGGCCTTTATTTTTAATGTTGTTCCAAATTTGAGGCTGAGCCAAACACATACATATAAACTAACTTAAATAAGGGACTTAAAGGTATTTTATGTTAGCAGAACCCAAGCTAGTACGTTAGCGAAGTTCAAGAAAGAAAAGGAGTGGCTTTTTGCAGACTGTTGACTGGTGTCTTTAAAGACAAATTTGCAGGGGGTGAAGAAAAATGCTATTAGCAGTTCTCCAATTGAAAATAAGATACATGATCTAGCAGCTCTCCTTGCGCATAACAGAGGAGAGTTGAGGCTTCTGGATTTACTGGAGCTGGCCTCACCTTTGGCCAGAGTGTTATTCCTGCCAAATGTGGTTTTGAGAGCTGAATACTGATGACAGACAAAAATGCCCTTGGAGAATATCTCTGCAGTGGCCTGAGTAGACCTCTTAGTAATTCCATTCAGTGAGCTATCACAGATATCAAGGAAGAACTCAGGACAGCTCTTCCAGCATAAGAACATAAGTGTTGCAGACACCTAGAGTTCTTCAGAAGTATTATGAAATGAAAAGTGATAGAGTAAGTTATGGGCTCAGGTGGACTATTCTCTCAATGCATCAATTCTACATGTGCATTCACCACTTCATCAGGTTGGTTATCCTATTGGTATGTATCAAGAAAAGGTAATTTGGTAAAATGAACCAAAGTGGTCTGTTCAACTCTCGTAGTCTTTATAATTATACATTGTTTTCACAACTCAGCCGTTTGCACATTCAACCAATGGGTTTTTCACACTTTCATGTCACACAGAATCACAGAATGGACTGG